>CAUYQV010178427.1:0-14270 GCA_963574575.1 Galagoides demidoff
CCACAGGCACCCAGGTTGTTCTCCCTCACAGCAGTGCCGACCTGCACAGGGGAGGAAAGGATGAAAGGCTCAGACTGCCCCACTGAGGACGCGTCCCTCAGGTGGACGTACGGCCCCTGCTTACTCATTCACAGGGCCACACCAGCTGTACGGGAATTTGGGGACTAGGACCCATTTCACGTGTTCACGGACCCAGATAAAAGCACAGGCAGAAGGGAGGCAATGGATATTAGAGATCAACTATCATCTTTTGCCAACCGTAGGGTTTGATTTTTGTTTGTTTGTTTTCTGTTTAGCTGTTTGTATTGCTTATTTGTGTAATACAATGGTCCAGTAAAAAAGGGGGCGCTAAGCCTGAGGTGTCTCTTAAAATTGTTTTCCTCTTTGAATTTAATGATTTTACATTAAAAAAGTAGGTAGTAATTTCACATTTAAAGAATAAAATCATGAAAAAAGTACAGGGAGTGAAAGGATTTTAACCAAGTTTACATTCCTTTTTGTGTTTTTCTTTTGAGACAGAGTCTCACTATATCACTCTCGGTAGAGTGCTGTGGCATTATAGCTCATAGCAACTTCAAACTCTTGGGCTTAAGTGATTCTTTTGCCTCAGCCTCCCAAGTAGCTGGGACTACAGAAGCCCACAACAATGCTGGCTATTTTTTGTTGTAGTTGTCATTGTTGTTTAGTAGGCCTGGGCTGAGTTCAAACCCTCCAGCCAGGGGTATGTGGCTGGCACCCTAACCGCTGAACTACGAGCACCGAGCCTATACTCCTTTTTGCTGTAATTTTTGGGGGAGGAGGTTTGGGGGATTTTTTTGTTTTGTTTTTAAGAAAGAGTCTTACTCTGTTGCCCCAGGCTAGAGTGCTATGGCATCAACCCAGCTCACAGCAACCTCAAACTCCTGGGTTCAAGCGATCCTCCTGCCTCAGTCTCCCAAGTAAGTGGGTCTACAGGTGCCCATGACCACGCCCAGCTGATTTTTCTACAGTAGAGATGGGGTCTCGCGCCTTTTTATAGGTTGATTGCAAACTTCTGAGCTCAAGGGATCCTCCCACCTCAACCTCCCAGAGTGCTAGGATTATAGGTAAGAGCTTCCACACCCAGTCTTTGCTGTAGTTTTTATCTTATTGCAAGTGCAAATGCATTTTCCCTGTGTTCATTGCAATCGTGAGACAAAATTCAAGGGAGTACACTGTGATAGTGGCTTTCAGAGGAAACTGATTCATTTTCTATTAAAAATGCTATGGTACTCTTCGGGAATCTGAGGTGGGAAGATTGCTTGAGCCCAGGAATTCGAGACCAGCCTGGGAAACATAGACCTCCATCTCTACAAAAAATTTAAAAATTAGCCAGGTGTGATGGCAACATTTGAAGTCCTAGCTACTGGGGAGGCTGAGGCAGGAAGATTGCTTGATGCCCAGGAGTTTGAGGCTGCAGTGACCTATGACTGCACCACTGTACTCTAGCCTGGAGGACACAGTGAGACCTTGTCTCTAAAATAGGTAAGTAAATAAATAAATAAATTGTATCTGTCCTGCTATGGTAGATAAGATTATATAATAATGGTACCTTGGTACCTTTTGTCCAAATAATCAGATATCTAATGTATCTAAATCCATTGCTGCCATTATTCTTTTTACTGAGCATTTGGGAAAAGAATGCCTTTTTTTTTTCCTTAAGAGACAGAGTCTCACTTTGTCGCCCTTGCTAGAGTGCTGTCGCATCACAGCTCACAGCAACCTCCAACTCTTGGGCTTAGGAGATTCTCTTGAACTATATATCTACCACCCTCCGTATATGGGGCCGGCGCCCTGCCCATGAACCAGAGGCGCTGCCGGGAAAAGAATGTCTTTAAAAAAAGGTGCTCATGAAATAAAAGTTTGAAGAAATACTGGTTTCTAATGAGCCAATATTCTGTGATGATTTTTTTTAAGTAAAAGAAATGGAAACTGATCAAATTTCCATTTCACTTCAAGCTGGGGGGAAAAAGTCTAGTTTCTGAAAGCATTTCCAAAAGTGGAAAAGGGAAGGTGCTAGCACATAGTTCCACTGACTGAGGTGGTGAGGAAGAGATACCTCCAGGCAACAACTGGGTATTCCGAGAAGCAGGTGCCCCACACTTGGCTGGAAAAAGCAAATGCTTGTGAGGGGGACACCAGGGCCCAGCAGCTGGGAGCACTGGACTCCCGGTGTTGCTGGCATCCTTCTACTGCACAAACAACTCGTGGGGAGGTCCCTGTCTGTCTGCTGTCCTGGGCTGACCTCCGAAAACACTGCACTTTCCCTCTCAGGCTTGGTAAATTTCTGTCTCCTCTGATATCTCCTGGACGATCTGAGGTTTCCATTCCATCAGAAAAAAATACTACAATCAAAATAAGCCCAGCTAGTTTCGGAGAGCATTTCAAGGGCCTTTGAGGGAGAACACAACCCCCGCCCTGCACCTGGGACTTCCAGAACTTGGACCGTGGGCTGCAACCTGTGGCGGGACCTTGGGGCAATCCCGCTGTGCAGGTGTGTCTTCACCCCTGGGGAAGTCTGGGTATTTATTTTACCGAGGTGTCAAGTTATAATTGAAACCCAAGCCTGGTTTCTGACATCAAAGTTCAGCCTGAAGGCAACATGAAAGCCACCTATTAGCACATGAAGGTAGCTTCTGGGAGGACCCAGGAGTAGAAATAAACTCTCTGCCTTAAAATCCCAGGGGGATAGCTTGAGGCTCCGTCTAAAAAAAAAAAAATCCCAGAGGGGAGGCCCTCTGGGGGCCAGAAAGATTCCAACCATTTGGCTTCCCCTGCAGTTCCAAGATGCCATAGGACAGAAACTGTCCAGAGCTCTAGAGACATTCCAGCCCTATCATTCTCTGGGGTGGGACTGTCATGGGCACTGCAGAGTGCTGAGTAGCCTCCCTGCCTCCACCCATGCCAGGAGCACCCCCCAGTGAGACAGCCACAGATGTCCCCAGACATTGTCCAGTGTCCCCAGGAGGCAAATTACCCTAGTGAGATCCTGGTCTAGAAGAATTCTTAATATATAATGAGCAAGCAACTGTGCTTTGCTGATGCAACTCAAAGGCTGTCTGTTGTGCACCTGCTGAAATTGATCTGAGGGTTCCCACTTTGCAGCTGCATGACCCAGAACAGGAAAGCCAACCCCTTTAGACTCCTGCATCTTGCAAGGCTAGACAGCAAGTGCCCAGCACCCTGCTTGCTACCAGACAGGCCCCCAGGCCAGCTGTAGATGAACTAAAGGACAAATGAGCAAATGATGTAGGGAAAACAACACGATGAGAGGGGCAGTTCTGCTAACAGTCATAGAAGAAAGAAACTATATCCTTTCTCTGAATCTGTGGGCTGCTGGAATAATTTCCATCAGCAGCCTCCCAATGACTGATTACCTTGGAAAATCTTCAGCAGAATTTTAGAAAAATGAGCAACAAGTGAATTGGAATGCTGCCTTTAAGACACTGATAACACTGAAAATATAGCATTTGCTCTGTGGAATCCAAGCCTCTCTTGTCTCATCCAGCCTTTATTCAGCCTGCAGGGTGGGCTGACCACTTAGTGAATGTTCCTAATGTATTTAAAACAGGATCCTATTTGCAAAAATTCAGATTACCATCACCAGGAGAGGCCTGTTGTGTTCTGCTGGGAGTTAAGGGGAGTCTCTTGTGAGCATTCAGCACTGATCCTGAGCTGGATGAAAAATAAAACGGGAGAAAAGTTTTGTAAACAGAGCAAAGAAGTCTACCCATTAATCTTTAATTCCACTCACGGGGTGTGTACCCAGAGTGAGAAGGAGCAGGTCAGCCTGCAGTTCCTTCCCTTTCTCCCAGATGCTCAGAACAAAAAACTTCAAAAAGCCTCACAGTGTGTGATTATTATTTCTATTATTATTTCAAACCACAGGGCCTTGGGCTGGAAATAGGAGGTGAGGTGGCTCATACCTGCGATCCTGATGCTCTGGGAGGCTGAGACAGGTGGATTCCTTGAGCTAAGGAGTTCCAGAACAGCCTGAGCAAGAGTGAGACCCCCATTCCTAATAAAAGCAGAAAAATTAACTGGGGCGAGCACCTACAGCCCCAGCTACTTGGGAGGCTGAGGCAGGAAGATCGCTTAACCTAGGATGTGAGGTTGCTGTGAGCTAGGGTAATGCCAGGGCACTCTACCTTGGGCAATAGAAACTGTCTCAAAGCAAAACAAAATAAAACAAGGTGTCTAAATGCAAGCATGTGCTTCTGTAGTTGAAAGCACTGCAGATGGGCCTAGTACTGGAGGGAAAGAGATGGCTGTGTTGAACTCACTGAAAAACAGCAGTCTCGGTGATCCTTGAGAATTTCTACCTTATCTCAATTTTAATCTTTCAAAAGATAATAATTAGAGGAACAATCTTACTGCAGCTATGAGCACAGTCTAGGGATGCAGAAAGCCTGGGTTCCAAGTCCAAGTTCTACTGTCCACTGGCTGTAGGATCTTGGGACAGTGAACTTAAACTATCTTCTGGCTCTTTACCTGTAGGAATTGTAGCATTTGCCTCAAAAAGTAATTGAAGGGGCAGCGCCTGTGGCTCAGTGAGTAGGGCGCTGGCCCCATATACCAAGAGTAGCGGGTTCAAACCCAGCCCCGGCCAGACTGCAACAAAAAAATAGCTGGGCATTGTGGCGGGCACCTGTAGTCCCAACTACTTGGTAGACTGAGACAAGAGAATTGCCTAAGCCCAGGAGTTGGAGGTTGCTGTGAGCTGTGACGCCACAGTAGTCTACCAAGGGCAATAAAGTGAGACTCTGTCTCTGAAAAAAATAAATAAAAAAAAAAGTAATTGAAGAATCAGATGAGGTAAAGATCTCCTGCAAGTGATTCTCAAATTTTAGTTCTCAGAACTCATTTACACTCATACATTTTTTTTTTCTTAAGAGACAGGATCTTGTTGTGTCACCCGGGATAGAGTACAGTGGCATCATTAGAGTTCACTGCAGCTTCCAGCTCTGGGGCTCAAGCAACCCTCCTGCCTCAGCCTCCTGATAGGTAGGACTACAGCCTGGCCACAATGCCCTGCTAATTTCTTTTCTAAGAGATGGGAATCTTGCTGTGTTGCCCAGGTTGGTCTCAAACTCCTGACCTCAAGGGATGCTCCTGACTCAGCCTCCCAAAGGGCTGGGATTACAGGTATGAGAGCCACCATGCCTAGCTGAAAAGTAACTGTTAAAAAAAAGAACAGGGCTCGGCACCTGTGGCTCAAATGGCTAAGGCACCAGCCACATACACCTGAGCTGGCAGGTTTGAATCCAGCCCAGGTCTGCCAAACAACAATGACAACTGCAACTGAAAAATAGCTGGGGGTTGTGGCAGGTGCCTGTAGTCCCAGCTATTTGGGAGGCGGAGGCAGGAGAATTGCTTGAGCCCAGGAGTTGGAGGTTGCTGTGAGCTATGATGCCATGGCACTCTACCCAGGGTGACAGTTTGAGGCTCTGTCTCAAAAAAAAAAAACAAACAAAAAAACCCAGAGAGAATAGTGGCATTGTTTTACATTTTGGCAAATTAATTTCATGTCTGGCTTCAAAGAGACAGCTAGACTCTACTGTCGGCTTCTGCATTCAGTCTGCTGTGATGTTAGACATTGTGTGACCTCTGAAAATGCCACCATCCATGTGGGAGAGATTGAGAGTGAAAAAGGCAAATAGCATCTTAGCATTATTATGGTAACAGTTTTGACCTGATGGACATTCTGAAAGGGTCTTGGGGACACCTGGATGTCCTTAGACCACACTTTGAGAACCCTGATGTATAGGTATTCTCTCTATTTTTCAGAAGAGAAAATGAGCTAATAGATCTGCCCAAGTCCACAAAGCTGGAAAGTACAGCCAACATGTGGTCACAAGTAGAGTGACAGAAGGGTCGCCTGACTCCAAAACTGTGTTCTTTCTATTTACTCTAGTTCTGTAGGGATGGTCTATGATACCTCTGGGATTCCTGTTGTCCCTGAAAACCAAGGAGCATGAGTAGATAAACCCCAATGAACTGCTCCTCAATTTAACTCATCTGCTCTCTGATGGTCTTCTGGGTACCAGGCACTGTGTTTTCACAGCCACGTGGATTCAGTCACACCAAGGTACGGCTCTTGCATGTTGCAGATACATGTGCATGCATGCAATATATGTGCTTCTCTCTCCTGCTCTACAACCAGCTCTCTGGGGACCAGGACTTGGCATCTTTTTCACTCCACGTTCCCGCTGCTTGGCAGCAGGAAAAGTGAGGCACCTGCACTTAGAGCTGAATGCCACCTCCCCAGTGCAAGATTTTGTCAAGGAAAAAATGAAAGGCAGTGGAATCCCAGATGGTCCTTAACGCTCCTTCCAGATCTGCCAGCAGCCCTTTGGAGGCATCCCAGGGAGGGAAGCACTTTAGACGGGGCAGCAGACGCCATCCTCTGTAGGCCCTGGCTTAGCTCAACCCACCTCCCTGCACACTTTCAAACAAAGCACCGTCTTCGTTCAGGGCCACGGGAGACTCTGCCAGCAGAAAAGAACAGTCTGTGCAGGAGCCCCAGGTGCCACCAGCCCCTCCAGAGTTGGCGGCAGGACACGTGAATGCAGATCTGCTGCCACGCACAGGCCGGCAGGCAGGACGCCTTGGGCTGGGGCCCCGGAGCATTGGAGTACACGAGCCACTACGCGATGGTAACAGCATGTGCTGCCTCTGGAGGTATTCTGGGAATCTAAATTAATCCCATACGCTGGACTGCAAACCAGAAGCAGCAGCCAACCTCGGGCTGGGCAGCGGGCCACCCCATTCTTTGCCACCCCCCCTACTTTTTTCTTAGATCGGATTTGCCTTTTATAGCTAGGTTGATGTTTAACAGCTGGAGGAGGTTAAAGGACTAGAGAAAGAAGCACTAGAAATACTGGGTACGGGAGGGATGAGATAAAGGCTAGATCCGAAAGGCTGCACCCTGCAGCAGGTGCCGAGCAGAGGTGCAAGGGCCAGGAAGGGTGGAGAATGGGCCCTGGTTGGGTGTCCTAACAAGCACTTCCTTCTTAGGGGCATTTAGGGCTCCCTGTTGCTCTGCAAGGGAGGATGCATTGCCCATCTTTTTCTTATTTTTAAAGAGGGAGGTTAAATATTTCACCTGGTGTCATGTAGCACCTGGCAGAAGCAAGTCCACAGGCTCTAAAACCATGTTCTTTCCTGTTCACTAGGCTAGAGAGAGGGAGCTGATGTCCACAATAAAGGAAAAGCTCTGGGGTCAGGTGGAACGGGTATGAGGTAGGACAGTGGTAGTTCTTAGGGCTAGAAATTCCAGGCAGAGGGTCCCAAGGAATCCAACGTCCAAGGACTCAGAAATGCAAGCTCAGGTCTGTGCATCCAGAGCTGGCCTGGAGACTGACCAAAAGTATGCAGGGCTCACTCTTGCGGGTGGTGGTGGCTCAATTTAGCAAATCCAGCTATCCAGAGAATGCAAGTGCACAGGCCGTCCGCAACAGCCGCTGCATGTGGGAGGATAAGCTGAGTCCATGTAGTTTTCATAGGATGTGAGCACTGGAAGGAATTTCAGAGTGCATCTCACTGAAATGTACTTTGCAGATGGGGAAACCGGGTTCCTGAGTGAATGAGAAGTGTCTCTACTGTGACATGCTGAAAAGTTTTCTGCCTCAGACCTACAAATAATGTCATGAAAATCTTGACCCCTGTCTTCCTCGTGGTGTCCCAGCATCACCCCAAGTTCAGGGATTAAGTGTGCTTTGTTTGAATGCCTTTCCCACACAGAGATGCAGGACAGTAATGAGAATAAAATCCAGGTGTGACATCCCCCTCTCTTAGATGTATTAGGCCACCAAAGGGCCGGGACGGCAGCCAAATCCTGGGATGAATTAGATTCAGTTTCTGCGACTGCTGTAACAGATCACACTAACTTGGTGGCTTAAAACAATGCAAAAGCTAGACCAGCCTGAGCAAGAGCAAGATCTCATCTCTACAATAAAGTTAGCCAGCAATGTTAGTGCACATCTATAAGCCTAGCGCTTTGGGAGGCTGAGGCAGGAGGATTACTTGAGGCCAGGCATTGGGGACCAACTTGGGTACTAGTGAGACTCTGTCCCTACAAATAATAAAAAAATTAGCTGGGTTTGGCGCCCCTGGCAGAGTGGTTACAGTGCCAGCCACATACACCAAGGGTGGCGGGTTCAAACCTGGCCCAGGCCAGCGAAACAACTGCAACAAAAAAATACCTGGGTGTTGTGGCAGGCACCTGTAGTCCCAGCTACTTGGGAGGGTGAGGTAAGAGAATCACCTAAGCCCAAGAGTTTGAGGATGCTGTGAGCTGTGACACCATGGCACTCTACCGAGGGCGGTAGAATTAACTGGATGTGGTGGCTCAGCACCTGTTGTCCCAGTTACTCAGGAGGCTGAGACAAGATGACTGCTTGAGCCCAGGAATTGGGGGCTGCAATAATGATGACACCACTGCACTCCAGCCTGGGCAACAGAAGGAGACCCTGTCTCAAACAAACACACAAAAAAACCAATGCCAGTGTATTTTCTACAGTTCTGGGGATTAGATCCAAAATAAAGGTGAGGAGAGCCATAGTCCTGCTGAAGGCCCCAGGGGAGGATCCTTCCTGCTTCTTCCAGCTTCTGGGGCTGGTGGCATGCCCTAGTTTGTGGCGACATTGCTCCAGTCCCTGCCTCCACATTCACATGCCTTTTTCTCTGTGTATGTCAGTTTCCCTCTGTCTCTCTTATAGTATAATTGTAATAATGTTCCAGGCCCACCCAGAGAACCCAGGATAATCTGCCATTTCAAGAGCCTTAATTTAATCACTTCCGCAGCCTCTTTGCCATCCATCAAGGGAAAATTCACAAGTTCCAGGCATTCAGAAGCTGATATCTTTGGGGGCCATTATTCAGCCTACTCCAAGGTCTCTTTTCAGGGAAATGTACATGCTCACAGGAAATGCCTCTGTGTGAGCAAGCTGTTTTTAAGGTCGGGAAGAGGGAAGGCAGGCCAGGCAGGGAAGACTGACCACAAGCTACAGTGGTTTGGTCTCTTTGGAGAACATTCCAAAACTAAACTGGGAAGATTCCCGTTCAGGGTGATGAAAAAGTTCTGGAACTAGATATTGCTGATGGTTGCACAACAGCATGGATGTACTTAATGCCACTGAGTTGTAGACTTTAGCAAGAGGAAAATGGTATTGCTGGGCATGGTGGCTCATGCCTGTAATCCTAGCACTCAGGGAGGCCAAGGCAGCTGGATTGCTGGAGTTTAGGAGTTTGAGACCAGTCTAAGCAAGAGCGAGACCCAGTCTCTACTAAAAATAGAAACACTAGCTGGGTGTGATGGTGCACGCTGCACGCCTGTAGTCCCAGCTACTCAAGAGGCTGAGGCAAGAGGATCCCTTGAGCCCAGAAGTTTGAGGTTGCTGTGAGCTATGACACCACAGCATTCTACCTGGGGCAACAGAGTGAGAGACTCTGGCTCCAAAAAAAAAAGAAAGAAAGAAAGAAAAGGAGAGAGAGAGAAAAAAAATGATTTTTTAAAAAGAGAGAAACATACTAGGATGGGAAATAAAACCCCCTTGGGGTCAGTATTTGAGTCCTTCCCAGGCAAGACTCAGCCTGGCACTAAGAATGCTCTCTGAGTTCTTGCTGGGGCTTTCTAGGCAGCTCAGTCCTTGGGATGGCAATACTTTCAGTTGACAAGGCCATGGCAGCAAAGCCGGTTCCTTCCTGGCAGGCAGCCAAAGACACACTCGTGAACCATACACCATTCAGAAAGTTCAGCAGTGACCTAAGACGCTGCTCTTTGAGGGTGATCAGATCAGATGGTATTTGAGAAAAGAGGTTAAACAAATTGAGCAGGAAGGTAGTGGGGTCGGGGGAGGTTTACACACAGCCCGTGGCTGCCGCCCTGTGACACGGATCAGAGGCCACATTGGTTTCAACACCTAAAAGTCAGAGCAATTTGCAGGTGGCGCGTAGGTGGTGGAGAGGAGGGGTGAGGTCTGAGGGACAGAAAAACCGAAAAGCAACAGTAATATCTGATTCAGCAAAGGTTCCACCCACACCTGATTGGCCCTGTGAAAAACCTAGACACCATGCAGGGCAGGGCAAGGCCCGCGGATTAGAGCAGTGACCAGAGCTGGGACTGCAGAGATCATCTAACGGGAGCAGACAACGGCAGTGGGTATAGCACTCCACTCTCCCCCAAATGACGCAGGATGGTAATCCAGACACTGGGAGCTGGCTCACGTGTTCTCAGATGCAGGCACACCTGTGCTGCCTGAGATCACCAGCAGTCATGAGACCAGGAACCCAGCAAGGCTCCCTTTGCTTCTCCTGATGCCCCCAGGCAGAGTGCTTGGTGCCTTTTGGGGCAACAGCCAGCCCTCTCCAGAAAGATCTTGGGGGAGAGTCTCAAAGCCCTTCTGGAGTATGACAGAAACAGAGGACAAGCATGCCCTGTGGCCTGTACCATGGCCCTGGCTGACCCTTGGCGCCTCCCAGGGCCAGATGACCCGATCTGTGGGTACTCTCTCTTCCAGCACCCAGGCCTTCATCAGACCCCTGCATACCTGCAGCCATAGCCAAGCTCTACATGCCTTCTCTAAAGCTGCACCTCTATCATTCATATCTCAAAAAACTGAGGTAAGATTTGCCTCAGGTAAGATAATATAAAATCAACCACTTTAAAGTATACAATTCAGTGTCATTTTTCACATTCACAATATTGTGCAACTATCCCATCTAATGCCAGAACATTCTATCTCCCTAAAAGGAAGCCAGTCACTCCGCATCCCTTCCCCAGCCTCTGGCATCCATGAATCCACGTCCCATCTCTATGGATTCGTCTGTTCTGGACATTTCATATAAATGGAATCTCACACTGTGTGTCCTGTGTCTGGTTTATCTCACTGAGCGTTATGACCTCAAGGTCCATCCACATTGTAGCCTGCGTCAGAGCCCCCTTCCTTTTCATGGCTGAGTGATAGTCCCATGTGTGGATGGACCACATTGTATTTAGCCATCTGTCTGTTGATGGACACTGGGGGTGCTTCCACCTTTTGGCCACTGCAAATAATGCTACTGTGAACATTCCTGTATGTGTGTATTGGTTTGAGGACCCATTTCAATCCTTTTGTGTATACACTCAAGAGTAGAATTGCTGGGTCACCCTGAAATGGCCTAAACCAAGCCTCCACACTTTGCACCAGTAGGGGTGGCTTTAGTAAATCCTCACTATTCAGAACCTGTAGCTGCATGGGTATTATATGCCAATGTAATATTATTTCTTATTCCTATATTAAAAAGTCTAAAGCAATGGAGACATCCACAATGAAACCAATTTCAAAATTTTAAATCAAGACAAGGTCAGTAACTGATTTTCCCTTTAGCCTCAGATTCCAGTGTGTCTCCTGATGGGAGGTCTCACCTGAGCTTTATGGAGTGGGAGGTGATCAGTCTTGCAGGACCAGGGTTAGAAGAGCCAGGCACTCACCGCAGGCACAACATTTAAGGGGATGTCAAAAAAAAAGTTAATAATCAACATAAATAATATTTTAACATATTATTATAAAAACACAAAATGAATGTGCAAAACCCACAAGGAAGAAGACTTCACGATTTTCAATCAAGATGCCATCAGTGCGGCTTGGCGCTTGTAGCTCGAGTGGCTAGGGTGCAAGCCACATACACCTAAGGTGGCAGGTTCAAATCCAGCCCAGGCCCGCCAAACAACAATGATGGCTGCAACCAAAAAAAAAAAAAAATCCAAGTGTCATGGTGGGTGCCTGTGGTCCCAGCTACTTGGGAAGTGGAGGCAGGAGACTCGCTTGAGCCCAGGATTTGGAGGTTGCTGTGAGCTGGGATGTCACAGCACCTACCCAGGGGGACAGCTTGAGGCTCTGTCTCAGAAGGAAGGAAAAAAAATAAAGATGCCATCAGTGCTATGGGAGACACGCTAGAATCTGAGGCTAAAGGGAAAATCAGAGTTACTGACCTTGTCTTGATTTAAAATTTTGAAATTGATTTCATTGTGGATGTCTCCGTTGCTTTAGACTTTTTAATACAGGAATAAGAATAATATTACATTGGCATATAATACTTTACATTAAATCAGAATAAAGCAGAATATAAGTTCAGTTCAAATAAAATTAATCAGTTAATTTTTATTTCACATTAAAATATTATTTCTCTTGGTCAGGTGTGGTGGCTTACACCTGTAATCCTACCACTCTGGGAGGCTGAGACAGGTTGATCACCTAAGCTCAGTAATTCAAGACCAGCCTAAGCAAGAGTGAGACCCTATCTCTAATGAAAATAGAAAAATTAGCCAGGCATTGGGAGGGGCACCTGTAGTCCCAGCTACTTGGGAGGCTGAGGCAAGAGGATTGTGTGAGCCCAGGAGTTTGAGGTTGCTGTGAGCTAGGTTGACACTACAGCACTCTAGCCCAGGAAAGAGAGCCCAATTATTTATCTTGATCATCAAAGTTTTTCAGCATACCCTTAAATTTTGTACCCAAGGCAAGTGCCTTGTTTACCACACTCTGGTAACTTCATGGGATTTGGGATCCAGATCTGAGTGAGAATTGCAGTTTAGCCACCTCCTTGCTGGGGGCCTTTGGGCTGTCTTTGCGTCTGATTTTAGCCACTTCTAGAACCCCAGCTGTGCAGAGCTGCTGGGTGGATTGGAAAGATGCTTTCCACCCAGCTCTGAGCACTGGTGCATGGAAAAGTACCACCTGTTAACATTGGCTGCTGCAGCTGGGCTGTCATAGAGGCTTCCAGGATCTCAGAGGGCCTGGCACAGAAGATCTAAAGAAAACTGAGGCACAAATTAACATTCTACTGCCATTTTCTATTAATCTGGAGGTGGGGGATGGGAACAAACCCCAGCTGGCATAATTTTCTGAACCTCATGGTTTTCGTTGACAAATTTGGGGGAGCGATCGAACCCCCATCCTTGGGGTTGGTGCAGGGATGAATAAGGCAGCATTTGTGAAACTGCTGGACATATATCAGCAGGTTCTTTTTTTTTCCCCAAGGTTTATGTATAAGAGAGTCACCTAATTCTTTTTTTTTTTTTTTCAAACAGGGTCTCATTCTGTGCCCTGGATAGCTCATAGCAACCTCAAACTCCTGGGCTCAGGCGATCCTCCTGCCTCAGCTTCCCGAGTAGCTGGGATTACAGGTACCCACCACGATGCCCGGCTAGTTTTTTTTTCCTTTCTATTTTTAGTAGAGATGGGTTTCACTCTTGCTCAAGCTCTACTGCCTTGCCTCCCAGAGGCTAGGATTATTACAGGTGATAGCCAGTTCCGAATAAACACTGGACCCTACACCTCTGTCTCTGAAGCTTCCCTGGGGTCCTCAGACCCCAGAGGCTGTGTTTACTAGCTGTCCCACAGAGGGAAGAAGTAAAGGTTGGGCCTGGCCTCCCAGGGCCCTAAGGGTGAACTTCCCAAATAAGGGCAAGTGCAGCTAGCAGGTGACAGCCAGATACACCCTGCAGATGAAGGGTTAAGTGTCCCTCTAGAGACTTCTGACAACAGTGCTGGGCTGAGGAGGAAGGCAAAGTCTCTGGACTCTGCAGGTGAACTTTTCAGCACACTGTCACCTTAAGAGGCTTCAAGGAAGCACTTCAGCACTTTCTTAGAACATTATTTGTTTTGCAGATGGCACCGACAGGCACTTCCCTCTGCCATGCCTGGCTCCATACCACACTCAGCTAGTGCAGCCAGGGCTGTGTCCCAGCTGTTCTGTTCCTCCCTGCTCGGGCTATGTGGGATTGCAGCTCCCAGAAAGCAAGTTGGGAGGTGCCACTTGTTCCCAATCTGGTGTTATAGGTTGAATTGTGTCCCCTGACAAAATTCAGGGTAGTTTAAAGTCCTAACCCCTAGGACCTCAGAATGTGACCTAAATAGGACTCATACAGGTGCATGTAATCAATTAAGGTGAATAGGGTGGGCCTTGATCCAATCTGATGGTATTCATATAAAAAGAGGGAAATTTGAACATAGCACACGAGGAGATCCCAGGGGCAGAGATCAGAGTGATGACTGCTTCTACAAGGAGAGGAACATCAAGAAAGGCAAGGAAACTTTAGAAGTATGGGGAGAGGGGTGGAGAGGGGGGAAGGAGAAGGGTGGGGGAATGGGTGGAGGGAGGGGGATTGGAGGGACCATTTTTGAGATATATCTTACAGGGGTACAAGTGAAACTCTCTAAGAGTAGAACCAGAATGTTTTAAAACTATAACTGAGAAAATGACATGAAGGC
>CAUYQV010178428.1:0-10022 GCA_963574575.1 Galagoides demidoff
AGGCGCCCGCCACAACGCCCGGCCATTTTTTGGTTGCAGCCATCATTGTTGTTTGGCGGGCCCGGGCTGGGGATTCGAACCCGCCACCTTAGGTGTAGGTGGCTGGCGCCTTAGCCGATTGAGCCACAGGCGCCGAGCCCTATAAAACTATTTTAAAAAATCGTGATGTGACTGGCATTGTATTTTGAGATTTGCAAATCTGTGTTTTCTAGTTTTTTGGGAGACAGCTGGATTCTCACATCTGCTTCTTTATTCAACCTGTCGTGACGTCACGTGTCATGTACCCTTTGGGAAATTCCACTACATACCTGTCAGAGTGGGAGTAAAAATGGCAAGCAGAGTCTTAGTGTTTTTATGAAAATAATTTTTACTCATAGACGCCCTGTAAAGGCTCCACCTCCCACATGTTAAGAACTAGCAAGGACCAGGAAAATCACCAGAGGAACAGGTACTGTTGAAACAACAAGGTTTAAACTGCACAGGTTTCAAACAAACAAACAACAAAAACAGCAAGGAGGAATGGAGAAAGAAGAAATCAGGAGGGATGGAGGCTGAGCTTAGGGAACCTAATAGAGCAGGAACTAATGGTTGATAGTGTCACTCAGGGAGACTTTGGACCCAAGCACCCAAGGCTTGCCTCCTGGCTCTGCTTTGACTGCAGTTATCCCATTTGTTTTTTTTTTTTTTTTTTTTTTTGAGACAGACCCTCAAGCTCCCCTAGGTAGAGTGCCATGGCATCACAGCTCACAGCAACCTCCAACTCCTGGGCTCAAGCGAGTCTCCTGCCTCCGCCTCCCAAGTAACTGGGACCACAGGCGCCCGCCACAATCCCCAGCCATTTTTTGGTTGCATCCACCATTGTTGTTTGGCGGCCTGGGTTGGGGATTCGAACCTGCCACCTTGGGTGTCTGTGGCTGGCGCCTTAGCCGCTTGAGCCACAGGTGCCAAGCCTGCAGTTATCCCATTTGTAAAAGGGCAATACTGCCTCAAATAAGTCAACTACCTGGCACAGAGTGAGACAGTGGGCTTGAAAGTGTTAGTGCCTTTTCTTGGGTCATATCGGGACTTCCGAACATAGCAGCTGGGAGATACGAGTAAGGCTGTGGGAGGCTGCTGTTGCTTCTGCATCATGGGGTCAGATATGGATCCTGAACGCAGACACCTTGAAAGCTGATGTATTCGCACAGCCACTTTGTCCAAGGCCACAGTGTGATGAAGCCACCAAACCAGCAAGTTCAAATGCAGGCTGCAGGGAGGTATCCTGCATGAAACAAGGGCAGGGGTGCCGGCACCCTCTGCACTTGGCATGGCTCTACCCTCCCTGAAGCATCAAGTCCATCAGGAGGGGGAAGGACTCAGTATACTCATTCCAGAAGGGGGATTTTTTTCAGCATGAAGACAACTTGGCCAGGGGGCTGGGATGTGATCACGGAGACACAATTACATCTCTTAAAGAGGGGAAGGATTGACACAAGAAAGAGGAGTTAAATGAGCTCAGGGTGCCTCCCAGAGGGAGCTGGGACCTGAGGATGCCTAGGCAGGCAGGCAGTGGGAGACTGCAGGGCTCCTTCAGTCACGAGCAGTGAATCCCAGAGGTCAGAGCTGGTGGGAGTGAGTACCACCACCAGGAGTCGTCAAGTGGAGGCTTGAGGCCGCTTGTGAGGAGGCACTACGCTTGTCAGTGGGGGACACCCACAAGCCCTTCCCAAATTGGAGTTTCTGTGCCTTGGCAGCCTTGAAAAGACTGTCAAGAGGAAATCAAAAGAAACGTTGAGAAGGGAAGGTCAGTCCCCTGAGACGGGTGGAAGAAGCAGTGGGCCTTTTCCAGGCAGGTTTGCCAGGTTCTCTGCCAAATTTGACCTGGAAGTTGGACGTCACTCCCAATCCTGTGGCCTAGAAACTGACAGGAAAAAAAATGCAGCATTCTTAGAAACTGTTCCCCAAAAAAGAAAACTTTCTGTTCCTAAAATGCTGAATGTTTGGGCTGTGCTGCCCAGCTGAGTGGGAAGCCCGCCAGCTGCTGGGGAACGCTGAGGTGGTCACAGTGAAGAGAGAGGACAGCAGCACCCTGAGATCAAAGAGGCACTCCAGAAAAGAACTCAGTGACACTGTCACCGTGGGAGAAAGGCAGAGCGAACTCCCAGACTGTCTTTTTGACTTCGGGGTAGGCAGTTGGCACCCACATCAAAAACAAGCCTGGCCTTTGTAAAAGAGGCTCTCCAACCCACTCTCCGTCCACCGCCGCCCCCAGCCCCAGGCAGGCATTGACAGCTCTGCTTTACAGATGAGAAAACCAGAGCACTCTGACTAGGCTGGGGTCACCCAGCTATATGGGTATGAAGATGGCAATGGGGGTCTAATTGACTCCAAGTCCCCATCCAGGCCCTTGGACCTGGCCTTGCCACACGTGCCTTGGGAGCACAGCTGCTGTTCCCTCCAGCTAAGTCTCAGATGCACACCCATCTGGAATTAGTCGGCTCACTGTAGCATGAGTCAGCCTCTCAGAATCTGGTGCAAAGGTCCCTGGGGCCAAGGAGGGAAACACAGTGCTGGGAGCCATTGTTCATTGTCTCTCAGCTTCTCAGGCAGCTGTCAGGGCTGAACTGGGGGTGGGGTGGGGCAAAAAAGGTAAAGAGTGTGCCTGGGACCACAGAAAAAATAACAAAAGCATCTCAAACCTTGCCCATTGTCTCATTTATCCACCCAACACTGCCTCAGCATCTCGGCAGGTGCTCTCAGTGTCTTAAGAAGTGAAAAAACAAACATGGACAATTCTAATTTCAGGTTGTCACGTTTGTGGCAGATATTTACAAGTGGCTCAGGGAAGAGAGAGAAGTTCCTGGCCCAAATTATAGGGGGTAAAGAGGGTCCCGATATGGATTCCTGGAAAAAGCCAGGCAGGCTTTGGATACAGAAAAAAGAGCAAACAAAAGGAGATGAACAATCCCAAGCCACTTGCAGCCCAGTTTACTGCTCATTGTCTGCTGACTGTACTCAGAGAAGCAGCATGCGCCCAGACAGGACAGAGCACAATGCTTTGGTGGGGGCCGGGTGCCCCCTCACCTAGTCTCTGTCATCACTACAAGCACCAAACACAGATGGGTCTCCTGGGGGCAGGCACCCAGAGCACCAGGCATAGAAGCACTGCCACTAGAGGAGTGCTAAGTTAGGAAACTGTCTGAACATATTTCACCTCCAGTCGGAATGCCTAAAATACCAATGCTGTGGCTGTGCAAGGAAAGTGGCCACGCAGGGTGGCAGAAAGGGACTAGCTGCAGATGCAGAGGTGAAACCCATGTTGAGAATAGAGCCAAGCTCCTCACTGTCCTGGACAGAGTTAGCAATATGAAAAGGAAGAAGACAGAACGAGCTATTCTGGCATGGGATCAGAGTGAAGGTACCAGAGTGAATACAGTTTTCAAAATCTATGCATATGCATAAAAATATAGACGTCTTTGTGTGTCCATGGAGACAGCTTTGGAGCAATGAGACTCCAGTAGCAGTGAGCACATGTAGAACAAGGTGCTGGTTTCTAAATTCAATCTCCATTAAAGAGAACTACAACTCCTCCGTGCATGCCTGATTCTAGAACCAGGGGACCAAAGTATAAGAGCCTGTTATAAGTTACTGTACCAGAAAGCAGGGAAGAACTCAGAGAAGTAAGGTAGGACAAAACACAGAAGCCAGCTTACAAAGGCTTCTGATGGTGCCTTGGGATGGTGAAACCTGGGATGATAAATAATAATAGTTACAGTGGCAAAGTCTGAGCTTCAAAAAAAGGTGACAGTAATGGGTCGCACATTATTGAATAAAACAGGAATCCAAGTCCACATAGATAATAATAAACGGGGGAAAACGATCGCCAGAACACAGGAAAATGCAAACTAACAAGTGTAGAAAGAATCAGGGAATTTGAAAAAACATACTTGAAAACAATAGGAATAATTCAGGCAAGAAATGTCAACAAATTCTAAAAACAGTAGACAAAATCTTGATGAAAAATAGGGTATTTACAAAGGCTCAAAGTATCTCCCCATCGAATACAAAGGGACAAAGAACAACCTTCCGGTGGAGAAGCTGAGGAGACACCACCTTCCTTGGGTGGTCAAAGTGGATGCCCTGCGCCACCACACGGGACGCAGCTAGAGCACAGCAGCACTTCCTTGTTTCCTTTGAAAATGAACACCCTGAGCTGGGGACATCCTGTAAGACAACCTTTGCGTAGTCTCAAAAAAAAAAAAAAAAAAAAAAAAGAAAAGAAAAGAAGAGGTCGTAAAGATGGAGGAACTGAAGGAGACGAAATGTAACAAAATGAAGCATGTTGTCCTGGATCGGACCCTTTTGCTATGGAAGACACTGAGGACGAGGATAAAATTTAAGAGTTCCCTAAGGTGGTGATGGTGGGTTGTATGGGAGCTCTTGTGCTGTTCCTGTAACTTATCTCGAAGCTTGACATGGTGTAAGGACGAAAAACTGCTAATGCTTTCTGCAAAAATGATATAAAAATTATACAACCATCTTGAGTTACAACACGTAAAGACATGAGTAAAAATTAACTTTGCTTTTGGATAATTTCCTATAAACAAGAGACAATATAAAAATTAGTCAAAATAGCGTCGAGTAAGCCAAAGCAGCCCTAAGTGACTAAAAGAAAAAACTAGGAGGAAAACTCTAAAAATACACTAAAATGCTAAATGTCGAAAATCACTTTCAGTGTTATTAAATCACTCAAGGAAGAATCCCAACCCCATGTTTTTTAAGACATAGTCCCACCACCAAATATTTATTCTCAACAAATCTTCAACCAATTTTGAAATAATATATCAAGTGTTCTTTCTGTTGTGCGCAAACAAAACACTCATGGCTTATATTGTGCAGCCAGATACAAACTGCGCAGTTTCAAGACAACTTAGGACTTTGTCAATAGAGATAGAAGCAATCAGTAACTGAGTGACACATTTTAAGTGCGGGGGGGCCATTTACAGGTAACAAGCCTGTGATGGTTAATTTTTGTCAACTGGACTGGATAAAGGAATGCCTAGATATGGATGGTAAAGTATTATTTCTGGGTGTTTCTGGAAGAGATCAACATTTGAACCACTAGATTAAGAATGTCCTCACCGGCTCGGCGCCTGTGGCTCAATCGGCTAAGGCGCCAGCCACGTACACCTAAGGTGGTGGGTTCGAATCCCCAGCCCGGGCCCGCCAAACAACGATGGCTGCAACCAAAAAATGACCGGGCATCGTGGCAGGCGCCTGTGGTCCCAGCTACTTGGGAGGCGGAGGCAAGAGACTCGCTTGAGCCCAGGAGTTAGAGGTTGCTATGAGCTGTGATGCCATGGCACTCTACCCAGGGGGATAGCTTGAGGCTCTGTCTCAAAAAAAAAAAAAAAAAAAGAATGTCCTCACCAATGTGAGGAGGCATTACTCCTACTGTTAAGAGCCCAAATAGAACACCGAGACAGAGGTGATTGATTCACTCTTTTCTTGAGCTGAAAGCCATCTTTTGACCTTGGACATCTTAGGCCTTTAACAGTGCAACCTCCCTCCATGTTCTCAACTTTCTCAGGTCTTTTGGTTTGGACTTAATTACACAATTGGCCTTTCTAGTTCTCTAGCTCCAGACAGTATACTGGGGGACTTCTAGGCCCCCATGATCACATGAAGTCAATCCCTATAACAAATCGCTTCTGTTTTTCTGGAGAACACTGACTTATACAAAACCCATCTAAAGAGCTAACTGAAGTGGAAGCTATACCTTTCCAATCTTTCCATCACGGCACACATGATACTATCACACACATTGGGGAAACAGAAGAGGCTGCTTGGGGTTGGGGATGAGGTGGTCAGGTTTCCCAGCTGCCTGGAAACCACCCCATGGGCTGGGGACCATCACTATCTCTGAACAGCTAAACCTCTTGAAAGCTGAGTTGGGAAGCTCTGGAATAGGAAGGTAAGGAGGACTTAAACCAAAGGCAATGATACTGAAGAACTAAGTTTGACTGAGACAGGAGGCAGAAAGCTAGAATAACTATTTCCAATTTGTGTTTCTGGAAGCCAAGCTGGGTTACACCTAAAAGACCCATTACCAGCAAGATGTCACTGTCACAGTACTTCAAGCTCAATGGCAGAGACCAGTACCCACAGGTACCACACACGAAGCAAACTTGTCATCACTGTTTCTTTGGTTCTCCCAGCCCCCTCTCCATGGTGAAAATTCTACCTGAAGGACCTCTGCTTTCCAAATCTAGCAACTTCACTGTAGTGAAGGCTTTGTAACCAACTTGTCACTCATCTCTGTCCTTGGAGTTCCCATGATTGACAGCGGTTTCCCAGCAAGTCCAAGCTTTTACTCTGTGCCTCACCACCACCCTCTCCATCCTCCCATCTCCAAACTAGTTTTGGAAGCTACCTTGCCACCTGAACGGCCCAACTGCCATACTGCTCCTTCCAGGGTTCTGCCTCTCATCTTCCCTTCCAGCTGCAGTTAAGATATTTCCTCCAGCTGACCCCATGGCCTAAGGATTCTCAGATATATTTATAACTTTTCTGGATTGGCTGATCTACCACTATGCAAAGTGCTCAGTGCTGAACTTCATTACCTTACTCTAAGAACAAGAAATAGCAACAGCAAAGATGAATTTTCCAAACAGTTGCTGAGATGTCACTGGACTAGCACATCAGACGCACAAAGCTCCTTTAAATACATAATGGGGGGTCATACCACTCTCCAGAAAGAGCCTATAATGGTCACATTGACACCAAACTGAAGCTAAGGCCTGAAGACAAGAGTCCAAGAATATCAGATAAGGTATAAAAACCATCATATAGTTTAACATATGATGGCCTAGTCAGTTTAGAATAGAGGTGGCAAACTGTCCTTCAAGGGACAGACAGCATTATTTTGGCTTTGCAGGCCATACAGTCTGGACAACTATTTAACAGCACATTTTTGTAGCACAAAAGTAAGTATAAATACTATGTAAACAAATGATCGTTGCTCTTTCAATAAAACAATAGAACCTCGATAGCTGACTACTTCCCCACACTGTAAGCTTCTTGAGCTTACTTTCAGAGATTAGACACGAACCACGTGTGTGTATCATCAGTACAGTAGGCCTAGTTCCTTACACTGACCAGTGTGTTACTGAGTGGTTACTTGAGTGGTTTACTGTACTGTGGACACTGAAATGTAAACCATAACTTTCAGGTGATAAATTGTGTAAAACATAAAGACCATTCTGAGCACATGTACTAGACAAACATGGAAAGCCAGACTTGGCTCATATAGCCTATGTAGTCTGCCAACCCCTGGCTTAGAAGGACAAGGAGAAAATGAGTCAGGGAGCCAATTGAAAGGACAGGTACATGGACCTTATGGCTAGAAAACCCACCAAAACAGTCTTGGTCGTAAAATACTCATTCCCTGAAACGGCTTGCTTTTGGCAAAGTATTTTGTAGCAGCCATAGGCTGGCTTCTATAAGTATCGAAAAACGGGGAATCTACTGCACTCTCTTTAAAGCCATCATGAACCTTGACTTACAGCCCATCAAATAGCCTATCTCTGTATTGATGTGTTGGTTGAGAAAAAACCCAGGAGATCCAATAAAACTGATCTGTGCTTGGGTCTCCTATATGCTACATTCATAAACTATGTAAGAAAACAGAAGTTATTGGTGATAGAGGTGTTGCTAACTTTCAATCTAAGAGTCTATGTGTTGGAATCATTTTAAAAAATGAGAAATGCAATGCTGGATGTATTGAAAATATTTTATAATCAATTCTCTAGAATCCTAAGCCAGCTGGTACAGGAAAAAAAAATTATACTAGAACATTTCAGTTATTTTTAAACAATGAAAAGAAATATTTGACTAGAGGATGGCATTAAGAATTTTACAAATACAAACGTAGGCTTCCTCACATTTCCCAGAGCAACTAAACAATAAAAGTATTTCAAGAAAGAGTTGACAGTATACCTCAAATGCATAATTCCAAAGTCAAACAGCCACTTACATTGAGAGATTTACCAAACTCTGTGTATATTAAACAGTAACAGCAAAAGGCACAAAAAGCCTATTTCCTTTATGGTGTCTTGACTGATCCTTTAAGAAGCAGATAAACAAGTTATTATAAAGAACGGTCAAAACTTGGCCTAAGCTCTCTTCTGGTAATTATTAATCTCACTATAGGTAGATTTGTTGTCCAAGGACAAAGGCTCCATGCCATCAACTTCTGCTTTCATTTTCCACAGAAAAGAAGAGGCTGCTCCTGGCTTTTTATTTTCCTCTTTCCAGTTTTCACTATGCTCTGAGCAACAAGGTAGGAGATACAGTGTTGTAAAATAAATGAGAATTTTCCATTATTTGACCAGAAATACCACCCCTCTTCCCAACTCATTGCTCTGACTTGAAAGATAAACATATTTATGAGTCCTCATTTAATTCTCCTGAGACATTATGCATGATCCATTATAAAACATACAGTAATACAAAGTCCAAAAGCCTTTCAAATTTATGAAATAAACACATGAAAATTAAACATGATACACTGTGAGGGAAAATCATGATTTCATTTATTTTCATATGAGACAGGTTACGAGTGCATGATGTAAAAGTCACCACCGAACTGTGCTAAGGACACTGCAAGAGATTATGCAGGGAGAAATTTGTGCAAATTCATCTTCTTACTCAGTATCAGATGATTAAAAAAATTTCTTTAGATAGTCTTGTTTATATTCAGAAAAATAGATTTGAAAAACTGAACAACCAGAAATCTGCCCCCTCGTTATAACCAAATAACAATGCTCATGAAGGGTATTCTAAAGAAAAAATTGAGATGAAAAAATCCAAATAAAAGCCAACACTGCTATTGAGATTTTTCTTTTAATATGTCATGAGATAACTTGATTGTATATTTTCCAAAGTACTTTTCCAGCCACATCACCCCACCCTTCCAAGAGATTTCATCAGTTTTTCCAATGTAATAAAAGATGCTGGATTATAGTTCTGTCCACTTTCTCTTTTTGAAAACAATTCTAATGACTTTAATGGTAATACACTCTATCTAATAAAGAAAAACATTTACAAATATCAGAAACCCAGTTTTGAAACATTTGCATTAATTCTGAACTGAATCAGCATTTTGTGTTTTTTTAAAAGGGGAGAGGCTGACTCCCGACTTGCTGATAAACACACCCGTGCTGAGGGAAGGGGAGAGGAGAGAGAATGCTGCGTTTCTCCATTGGCCCCGAAGTGCTAGTTGTACAAAGGGACACATCGAAAGCAAACATGCAATGGTTAGTTTAAAACTTTTACTGCAATATAACAATGAAGTAAACAGTAATTAGACAAAACCTACCAATTTTGCCTCCCCCCCTCCCCAAACAAAAAAATGTAAACAGGAAAATAGCTCTGCCTATTCTGGTATAGCTTTTCAAATCATGTTAGAAGGGTCATCCTCAGTGATCAAGAAATTTTAAAATAGCAGTAATTTTCATCTTAAGAAAAGGTTCCCTTTCTCCCCTCCCACCCCAAGTATTTAACATGAAAGAATGGGCTTCCTTAACATTAATTTTATAATTTGTGAAGCAGCAACAAGTAACCATCAATTTGGCATTTCTGTTTACAGATGCTATAAAATTTTTTAAAATTTCACAAAGCCATTATCCAGTGTTGCCATGAAACAGAGACTGCAAATTCTAGGTAGCAAAGATTCTTTCTGAAACCAATGTTAAGTCAAAGAAATATAAAGCAGGGCATTACACTAAGTTTCTGGATCTAGTACACTAAAAAGAGGGAAACCTAGGAGAAGTTTCTTACTGTTTTATAGAAGAAATAAAGACCTGCAAAAGCTGATTTTTTGGTTGTAGAGTATTTTACACACTGTGTGGAGCTGCGGCATCTGCTAATTGCCACAGACATGACCTGTAGTTATTCCTCCCCTATATCCTAGGTCCCTCCCTCCTCACCCCTGACATTCTATTACCTTATACCAAGTACTGTGGATATGAGCCCAAGTCATC
>CAUYQV010178429.1:0-16231 GCA_963574575.1 Galagoides demidoff
GGGCGCCTGTGGTCCCAGCTACTTGGGAGGCAGAGGCAGGAGACTCGCTTGAGCCCAGGAGTTGGAGGTTGTTATGAGCTGTGATGCCATGGCACTCTACCCAGGGGGATAGCTTGAGGCTCCATCTCAAAAAAAAAAAAAAGTGAAATTTATGTAGAGAGCTAATTTATAACATTCTATTATATAAGTGTTGGCATAGGTTCTGTACATATTTTATAAGAATAAATATATTTGTTTATAACATTCCATGTATGTCCAGGTGGGCAGTTACTTTTTTTCAAGAATGTAAAAGTAACATCCACTTTTGTGGTTTACTGTTAGTATTAGAAAGTTTGCCTCTCACTAGATAAAAGATTTAAACTTAAGACATGAAACTATAAAGATTCTTGAAGTGAGTGCAGAAGAAACACTTGAAGAAATTGGCCTGGGAGAATACTTTATGAGGAGGACCTCCCCCTTAGGCAACTGAAGCAACACTAAAAGCACATTACTGGGATCTGACCAAACTAAAAAGCTTCTCCACAGCCAAGAACACAGTAAGTAAAGCAAGGAGATTGCCCCTGAGGATGGATGAGAGGATATTTGCAGGTTATGCTTCTGATAAAGTTTGATAACCAGGATCCACAGAGAACTCAAACTTATTAATAAGAAAAGAACAAGAAATCCCATTTCATTATGGGCAAGGGACTTGAACAGAAGCTTCTCTGAAGATGATAGGCACATGGCCTACAGACACATGAAAAAATTCTCATCATCAGAGAAATGCAAATCACAACTACTTTGAGATATCATCTAACTCCCATAAGAGTGGCTCACATAACAAAAATCCCAAAACTACAGATGTTTGTATGGATGTAACACTTCTGCACTGCTGATGGGAGTGCAAGCTAATATGTCCATTTTGGAAAGAAATATGGAGAATAGTCAGGGATCTAAAAGTAGTCCTGCTATTTAATCCTGCAATTCTTCTACTAGGTATAAATTCAAAAGATCAAAAATCACTTTATAACAAAGATATTTGCACCAGATTGTTCACTGAAGCTCAATTCATAATAGCCAAGTCATGGAAGAAGCCCAAGTGCCCATCGATCCATGAAGGGATTAATAAATTGTGATATACGTATGCCATGGAATATTATGCAGCCTTAAAAAAGATGGAGACTTTACCCCTTTTATGTTTACATGGATGGAGCTGGAACATATCCTACTTAGTAAAGGATCTCAAGAATGGAAGAAAAATATCCAATGTATTCAGTACTATTATGAAACCAATTTACAATGACTCACACTTTCATATGAAGAATAGATCACAACTATGGCCCAGGATGAAGGAGGGGGGAGGGGAGGAGAGGGGGGAAGTCAGATTGAGGGAGGGTAAATTGTGTGATCACACCTATGATGTATAATGCAAAGTTACAGGTCAGATCTATTAGTATAGAGTATAAATGTCTTAATACAATAATCAAGTAAATGAGATGAGGTATATATTAACCAGTGTGATGTAAGTGTTCCAATTTCCATATGAAATCAGCACATTGTACCCTATAAATGCATTAATGTATACATGATCTATGTGTTTATTGTTTAATAAAAAAATAAAAAAGAATAATAACAAATAAAATAGAACGTTTGATATATATTTAATTTTGCTTTGAATGTATTCCTTATTATACTTCTGTACCACATTTTCTTACCCTAAGGCCTTTGAAATTTCATTATTTTCTGCAGTTTTCAATAGAATCTAATATCCTGCTGTGGTGTGTGCCTGTGTGCTCTCTTTCTCTCCTGTTTGGGTAGTATCGTCAGTGCTTTTTTCCCATTCTTTTTTGTGTTAAAGTTTGGGAAATTCTTACTCATTTTCTCTTCTAACATCACCTCTGTCGTCTCCTCTCCTCTCCTCTAGAATTACAGGCAGAACAATGTCATTTGTTCATTGTTTCACCTTATCCTGTGTCAGACATATGCTCTTTCCTATGTTTTGTATTATATTTTTTCTCCCGGCACTTTATTCTGGGTGTTTTTCTTCTGAACTTTCTTCTCTCTGCTATTTCTTTCTTCCCTTATACCTAATCTCCTTTAAACTTACCCACTGAATTTTTAACATCCATTTCTGAATTTTTAAATTCTTGAATGTTTTGAATTTATCTTCTTTCCTTAAAATTATCGTCTATTTTCTTAAAACTAAGCACAAGTATTAAAAACCTATGATGAATAGCTATATTTTTTCCTTGAACTACTCAGTACCTCCATCAACTTTTTAAAGCCTTTTTGTTTTTTAGTCACTGTGACTTATCAAATTCATTTCTAGTAGGAGACCAAGAAGAATAAAAATCCCAAATCAACATAATTTAGTCAGGAACTAAGTTAACTGGAAGCCAGGTTACAGACCCTGTGGCATCTCATCTCTTCCTAATTCACCCTTATTTTTAGGTTAAGCGTATTTGGGCTCCAACCCAAACCCTAGGATGCTTTCCAGTTGCTCTCCTCCCTGGCAGGCCATGAGATACCATTTCGGAAGCTCTCCAGTGGGACCCAAATCTCTGCTGAGCTTCTTGGTGGAAGCCTGCACGTCTCTGCAGGCAAAGCTGCTCCAGATTGTTGGCTCCCCTCTTTGACTTTGCTGCTTCTCCTTTATGTGATTGTAATTCTTCGCTTTCTCTTTAGCTTACCAGCACTTTTAAATAGATTGTTTTTGTAGTCTTTCCAGTTCTGCTAGTTTGTTTCAGTAGAAGAGTTAGTTGTTCAGAATTACTGGATTGGTTATTACACAAGTGAAACTCGACCTCATCATTTAATGCCATATGCAATCATTCTCTGTTCAGCAGACTTTTGCTGCTAACGTGGTTCAAACTTGTAGCTATTGTCCATACAGCTAGCTGTTCAAAATTAGCCATGAATTAATTTAAATTCCAACGAGTGTGATTGACATTGAAGTATTTTTTTAAAAGATCTGTCATCTACTTGTGCCAGAGTCTGGTGACTGAATGCCTGCTACTCTTGATAAGAGTCAGGAATGTGCCCACTTGGTATGGAACTGTGGAGGCAGTAACCAAGTACCTTATTAGATGGTGCAGGTAGAGGATACTGAGTCAGCCTCATACAAATGAGATAATGGTTATACTGGATTCTTTCCAGCCTGTCTCATGTACCCTTGTTAGGTTTCTTTTGAGATTTGTGTTATTTTCCGAATGTGTGTCTAAGAATTCACAATGTCTTCATCCCTTATGTTCAAACCCATTAACAAACTATGGAATACATTTCAATGCCCTCTCCCTTTTAAATGTGACCCTGCTTCACTTCTGCCATGCTACCACTTTCCACCTCTTTTAATTTTAAATTATCATCATATTAAACCTTTAGTTGTTCGTGAATATCCCACTGTGGTGTGCCCTCTTGTTGTGACCTTTAAACTTGCTGTTGCATTTGTACACTGTAACCGTTTCTTTATCTATATCCATCTACACAACTCGTCTGTGCTCTTAACTGAGGGAAAACTACCTTACCCAAAATCAGAGAAAAGTCGTTTCTGAAGGAACACATGGTTTAAAAATGATTTTGTCATGAAACACAAATTGAAAGAGGGAGGAAAATGCAAGAAGTGTGAGATAATGACCCCCTAGAGTGTCACCACGCTAAGAAAAGGCAATTCTAAAATTAATGAGCACTTCTTCTAAGGCATCAGACTCTGAGGTTGATGATGAGAATGACAAGAGACAGAGCAGGACCATAGGTTGTTGGCGGCTGGCTAGTCCAGGCCTTGAGTGTTGTGTAAGAAGACCAGGGGTAATAGGAAAAAATCCATTATTTTCATTCGTGCTCTTCTTAATGAAGGAAAAAAGCTATTTTCATAATTATCAGGCAAAATCTAAAGCAGAAGAGACCCAGTTTGGAAATGCAGTCTTCTATACACTATAATTAATGATGTATATCATCTGTTTCCAATCGTTCAGTAATGCTCCAAAAACTAAAATAATCTGCAATTAAAATTATCACTCAGAGCAGCAGGACACAAGCTGGATAGGAAGTGCTTTCTCTCAAAAACCACTAATTTCAAAGGCATCGTTAGAGTGTCTTAACTATATCATACTACTGTTTAAATTAAGATTTATCCTTTCTTTTGTTCTAAAATTTGTTTTAATTAGAAAGAATCGGGGGGAAAGATCCTTTTCTTGTAATCAAAAGAAATATTTCTTCTGAAGAAAAGCACACCTTAATAAAGAGCCTCAGTGTAATATGGTGTACGCAGTTGTATGATTCTACTTTGTTGCATGCTCTGTATTAAATGTGTCTGTCTAGAGATGACACATTATGAGAGATGAATTTGGTTTTTATTTTGAGACTGAAAGAAAACTTGCATTATTTGGTTCCTGCCAGATGGCAAATAGAGCCATAATAATGGGCAGAGCATAAAACTGTGTCTGTAATGGGAATTCAGACAATCTGGATGCCCCCAACCAAAAAAAACACAACCTCTCCTCCTCATTGAAACTTAGTATTCAGTATCAAGAAAGCGAACTCTTCTTCTGAGAGAGAGACAAGACTTAAAATGAAAATACTCTTGGGAGAAGATATGGCGAAGAAGCAAGATGTATTTAAATTTGCCTCATTTACTTCAATAAAGAGAAAAAAAATATTGTTTGTCAGTTCTTTTTTTCCTCCTCGGCCTGTATCTCTAGTTTTTCTGAAGTCACTCTTCTATCTGTTACCCATCTTGTCTCATCATTTTTATTACTACCCTCGATTTTGGTTTTTGTGCAGATATAATCAATATTATAAATACATGTCTTTCCACATTTATAAAACATGTATACTTAGAAATAATATGGATTGCTTTAGCTATTGTACCATTTAAACAAATGTAAATGCACCCTATGCAATACACACATACATGTTCACATCCACAGGCATGCAGCAGAGGTATGGAGGTAAATAGACACATCTGTGTATGTGCACACTTGGCTCTTGCTTCACTGTTGATTTTGATATCTATGTTGATATATACAAATCTAGTTCTTTCATTTTCATGGCCATGTAGTATTAGTACAAGCAATGAATATACTGAAGTGTATCAATTGAATTATTATAAAATGTCTCCTGCACTTATTTTGCATTACCTAAAATGTTGCCATGAATGTTTCTGTGCATATCTTCTCAAACACACACCTGACAGCTTCCCTGGAAGACATGACCTGAAGTGAAGTTTATCTGGGGGGAGGCATACAGCTTTTCAGTTTTATGGACTACTGACAAACTGCTTTCCAAAATAGCTATACTGATTTCCATACACCCCCGGGATGTAATCTTTCTATATCCTGATTATTTGATGTTAAATGCTTGCCTGTCTAACTAGGGGGAAATGTTATCACATTCTTTATTTTAATTTTCAATTCTCCTAATTATCAATGAAGGAGGCACTTTTTCATGCATTTCTGGTTTCTCTTTCTATCAATTCTTGATCATTTTGCCCCAATTTTTATTGTTTCCTACTTTCTGTGTATGAATTAATAGGTGTTCCTTACAGGTCTAAGCCTTTGTTATTCATATGTTATATATGTATATGCTAATTTGTAACTTTTTTCACTTTATTATTTTGAGTTTTTTGTGTGTATTTTATTTTATTTGCCTACAAATTTCTTCTTCGGCATGATAGGATTGATGTTAGTGGTGCACACTGGGACAGCATATCTATTGTTCAACTTCAAAATACTCTTGTAGTACTTGCGAATAGTTGCCTCCCAGATTACACCCCTCCTTCCCTCCCTCCTGAAAGCCCACTACTGCCTCAGTCTCTCATACCCTCTCTGGTCCCTGCTTAACCTCCCTAAGATCCAGCAATTAAGGACTAGAACGAAGCACTGCAAAGACTGATAGGACCTATTCCAGTGCTGTGGCTTGTAATGGTTCGATTGAATGGTTCCCATGCTGTACCTGAGGTCTAGGGTTTTGAACAGTGCCCTTGATGCCACAGGGATATTCTTTCCTGTTTATATTCTAATACTATTAAATTTATAATTCAGACAATTGGCCATTTAATCCATTCATTTATTTTATGTATAATACAAGGTAGAAATATCATACTTTCTTCCATTATGGAAATTTATATGAGCAAATATTATTAAAGTTCCTATACATTCCTGGGTCCATGTGTAGGAACATAGGGTATTTCATTTATTAGCCTACTATTTTACATTTTGGTGTCAAAATAAGACTGACATAAAGTGTGTCTTGGAGTTTCCTTTCTGATCTGTGCTATAGATAAATAGAATTATTTGTTCCACCAAGGCTTGTTAAGCCTTCCTGTAAAATTCTCCAGACTTGATTTATTTTCCTTTTTTGTGGGCTCAGAATGGCAGCAATGAAAATGATGAGTTGGGTGAAGGTTTTCTATTTATTCCAAAAGTAATTATGATAATTTTTATTTCTCTAAATTGATATTATCATCATCTAAGTAACATAAACTCCTTGTACCCCAAATTTTATTTTTCTTTGTTTTCAAACATGCTTTTATGTCTTATATATATATATACACATTTATTTCTGATTCAGCTACATTACTGTCAGAAACCTCAGTCTCTATGCAAATAATTCTTTAAAACAAAAAATTTCTTTTTGGCTAGTAGACAATTTCTGCAAATTTTGTTTGCCTAAAAATGAAATATCATCTGTTTTCAGAGGCTTTGGAAATAGCTGGTAGATAACCACCATCCATATTTTTATTTGCTTTTATCTATCAATAAATCTGTTACAGGGATTTTATGTTGGTTTATCATATCAGATTCTGGAAGAAGGATATTAAAATATCACACTTTCATGTGAATGAATATTTGTCAATTTAATCTTATAATTTTCTTAGTTTGTATTGTATTCAAGATGATTTTGTTAAGAGCACAGTGATATCTGATTTTTGAATCTCAAGATGCTTCATTTTCTTTTATTTTTGCACCTTCATCTTTTAATGTTCTTTAGACTTCAAATTATGTTAGTATACCTTCTTTTTTTTTTCTCTAGGTCTTTATTTTCTCACCTTTTATAAAAGAAGAAATATTTCACATTTCATATTTCTTCTTTGAAGTAGCATATAATATTTTTAATTTTATGGGATGAATTTATAAAATCCCGTTTTACAGAATCCATTAAAGGCAATGTTAATCCATTTGTATATGTTATAATTACTGGTATGTTATAAAGTTTTTCTTATTTAGTGGTTCCTATTTATGATGTTTTCTTTATCTTTTAATGTGTTTCTGTCATTAGTTAACAATCCTTTGTTTCTTTTCTATCCCCCTTATCATTTGAAATTTATAGCTTATGTTTCCATTGTTTTATTTTCCAGTTTTCCAAAAAACACATTTATTTTATCTAAGTAATGCTAAAATTAGTTGGTACTTTTATTCTTTTGACAAGCAATGCATCATTATACCCCAGAGGTGCTCTAATTTTTCCACTCCTGTCTTCCAATTAATTTTTATGTAGAATCCTACTTCTATTTTTTTTTAATTTTGAAAGAGTTGATAAAACAGAATATGTAGGAGAATACATGTCAGTTGTCAAGTACATAATAATAAAATGCACTCTCATTAACCCTACACCCAACTAGAAAAAAAGAAACATTCTCAGTGACATTGCGGCCCCCTAAGAGACTCTCTTGATTGCAATCCTCTGTTGTGTTCTTCTAAATTTATAATCTTAATAATTTACTTTACTTTAGATTCTTACTACATGTCTAAATAATAGTTATCACCGTGAAACATGCATAAATATTCTATAGACAAGAAATATCAAGACCAGTAGTTCTAAAGGGCTAAAAACCACTTAAAGAGCTTCTGTTTACCTGATCATATCTGTTGATGGTTACCATATTAAAAATTAAGGCAGTTTAAAAACACGTTATTATTATTTATGTTTAGTTTAAATTAAAAATATTAACATACATCTTTGAAAATCAGTAACAGATTTTTCATGAAAAACAACCTGTTTCTTGCTCCCAGAATTAGTAATGAGAGGGACATTATTCTATAATTTTTGCAAATCTTAATGTATGGACTAAAAGAAGATAGCTGGATTCCTAAATCTGAAGCTTCATTCAGTCTGCAGTGAACATGTTTTGATAAAAAGTAAATCAACAAACCCATTCTCAGGAAAGGGAGGATGTTTTAATACCTCTTCAAGATTGTTGTGGATATTCCTTGATCTTACAACAAAATTCAACAAGAGACATTTTCTCAAAAAGTAGTTACAATGTGGAATGTAAAGCTATGTTAATAAAATTTTATACTCTCTTACACTAAAATTTATTGAGCTATCATAGAGTTTAAATTGACATTTTACCAAAAATATGCATAGCTTTATAATCTTACATAGGTCTTTTGAAACATATTGCTTCACTGAGGAATACAGATCTTCCAAATGGTGACACATCTGATTACACAATATCAAACCAGCAGAGTCATTCATTGTACTATTAATTATATTTTAAAAGTCTTTTACAATTGGGAAATTATTAAGCTTGTGGCAGAGTGTAAACATTTTTTAAATTCTAATTTCTGCTTGGAAGCTCAAATTTCACTACTCAGTTGTTCTCTTTGAAATGAAGTTTCACTTCCTTAACCTCCTTGATGGTCAAGATGGTGTATTCCAGGTACTCAAGTCTGAATAACAATAGCTTTTGTGTTAATCATTCTTTTGAGCAAAAATGACATTCCACAAAAATGTAACTAGTTCAGCTCCTAACTTGAACAATTGTGCAAGTGCTTTAATCCAAGACAGTTACTTATTGGCAGAACTGCTTTGTGCATGTTTGGCATTTCATTATACAGAATACTAATAAGATATAAACTCAAGCATCAATAACTATTGCAATTAACAATGTTTACTGCTTCATCAACTTTATTTTTAAAGTGAGGTTTTTCATCCTGTGAACATGTGGCAGCAAGTAATACAACTGTACTAGTTCAATTTAGCACCACTATCGTGGTTCATGCTAAGACAGGAGCAGTTTTAACCAGTATTGCCCTTGGACCATCAGTAAAAAGCCAAGTGCAATCTTAACAGTGGTATAAAAATACTTTTGACCTCACAGATCTCCTAAAAGTCTTTTGGTAATGTTCAGAGTTCTTTGTTTCATACTTTAAGAGACACCCTTAAAGCTCCATCCCCTGTATCAGCTTTCTGATTCCATCTCTTGGTATCTTCTCTGTAATACAGTCTCATCATTTTTTACTTTCACTCACACCTCAAATTTTCTCTTTTCTCTCCAGCCCTCTTGACCCAGCCTACAAAGTTGAATCTCTTATCCCCCATGTATTTTGTTACTGAAAATACTCTCCACATTGACCTTATGAAAGAATATTTTTTTACTTTCATCAACACCTCAAATTTTCTCTTTTCTCTCCAAACCTTTTGACCCAGCCTACAAAGTTGAATCTCTTATCCCCCGTGTATTTTGTTACTGAAAATACTCTCAACATTGACCTTATGAAAGAAAGAATTAGAGAGAAAAAAAGGACAGAGAGAGGGAGAGACAGAGTGTGAGCATTGTTTAATAGAACATTTATCTCTTTAGGGAGGCTTATAAGAAGTTTGAACCAGGAACATAATGTTATATAGATACAGCTAATACTATCAAAAGAAACCCTTTGACTAAGGTATTTACAGGTGAGTTCTTTGGCTTATTTTCTACTTAAAGGTCTGGTACAATGTGATTATTAGCTGGCACGTCCTAACCCCAATTACTTGTATAGAGGAATTGGCTTGATTTCAACAGATGCCCTTATCTACAGGACTATTAACCTTACTTCCCAATTAGATTCTTTACTCTAAGGTAGGTTTTATAAAGAATAAACCCTAGAGACATCATTTTAATTTTAAAACTCATTAAGTACCTATACAGTATCTGTCAGCTATGAGGTTATTATAATGATATCTTCCACCTAAGTGATGCAGAAATTTCCCCCAACTTATACAGCATTAAATTTTGTGGAATAAAAAGCACCTTGTTAAAAATAATTTTAGATTTCTTAATCACATCATAATTAGATTAATTAAGACATATATTACATCTTCTAAGTACTAATTGATGTTAAACATTATTACTAGGATTTAGTTAATAATTAACTTAATTAGTTTCTGGTGGTTCATTTTCGTTAATGTTATTAATTCAGTTTCATTAATTGTTTTAAAATTACATGGTCTTATAGTTATTAGACTAACTTTCTCAACATAATACTATATGGGATTATATAGGTAATGAAATCTTGAGAAAATATGTACTTTTATAAAAGATTATTTTAACATGTCAAATTACTCAAAATTTGTCCCGAAGCTGTCTTCTGTAGCTACATAATGAACTACAACCTAACTTAGTACATAGACAGAAATCCTAACACAGGAGTATATTTTGTGATAAATACCTGAGTGTCAATGTAGCATAGTGGTTGAGCTTCAGACCGTCATAGGCTGCACATTTATCTCTTAGATGACTGAAATGCATAATGTTTTTGGAAGGGAATAGAAGTCCCCCAGCTGAGCTTTTAATGCTTCTCAGGTTTGCCTCACTTCACGTCTTTGATGATAAGTCAGGACAAAGGTGATCACTATAGATCTTACTGGCAACAGCCAGTATGAACTGAGTCTTAAACCTCAGGAGCCTTTTGATAAATAGGCACTACTAGAGGAAAGGTATTTGAGGGCTAGTGAAAATGCCAAGAAACAGCAAGGACATCAGAGATGTAGAGGAGACATACCTGGCCACTAACAGTAGGAACCTGCTTGTCAGATACGTCATCTCAACTTTCTTATTATCTCCCCTCAGCCAGGATCTCTGTCTCATCCACTAATCCCTGTAGTTGAAGCATCTTAATTTTTAACTACATCAAACGTCGTAACATTTCAGTGAGCATAATAATTATTCAGGGAAAGCTTCATTTGGAAGCTTCCTGTTCATTATTTTCAGAGATTCTGATTGATAGTGTCTATGGTGGAAGTCTGGATAATGCAGGTTGTGGAGAAGTCAAGATAATTATGATGCAGGTAGTTCATGAACCATTATTTGGGAAACTCTGCCAATTCAGACATGGCCAATATTAATATATCTCCATATCACTATCAAGAAGGCTTACTACTATATGCTGGGACCCAGTGCCCCTGCTCTACTCATATACTTCTTATCCTCTTCCTCTTTATTGGCCTACCAACTTCTATTTACCATGGAATCTTTTCCTTTTATTTTCTGCTTGCTCAATTGTTTATCCTTTGTCACACCATGTTACGTTGATAAGAGCTTTAGTTCCTTCGTGAACAATTGAACTTGCCTTATGCCTGGCCAGAAGTCACACACCTTGAGTGGGTTAAAAGACTTCCCCCACAATGATATGTCCATACCTTAACTGCAATAACTTTGAATGTGACTTTATTTGTAAGTCAAGTTCTTGCAAATATAACTTAGGATCTTTAGACAAAATCATTCCAGATACACCCCAAATATGATGACTGATGTCCTTATAATAAGAAAAAAAGGCATAGAGACACAGGGAGAAGAAGAAGGCAATGTGAAAATGGGGTTAGTGATTGTCGTTACAAAGCTGGGTGCCAAGAAACACCAGGAGCTTAAAGAGGTAGCAAAGAATTCCTCCTTAGAACCTTCAGAGAGAGCAAGGTCTTACTTGCATTTTGATTTCAGACTCCAAACCTGTGGGAGTTTTCATTCATTTAAACCACTAAGTTTACAATAATTTATTATAGCAGCCCTAGTAAAATAAAGTTAAAAAATAAAAAAAGCAGAACCCAAATCTTATTTTGAAAGTAGTTGCATTCAAAACTATGCAGAATTAACTTCTATTGAGTGAGATTTTGCAATACTTTCTTCCTCTCAAAGGTCATGGTATTTTCTACTTCATAAACGCTGCATTAGATTCCAGTGAGGTGACTTTTGGCCTGTTCTGCTTTCATCATGCTCCCAGGATATGTCCTATCCTGGAACAATCTCAATTAATGCTTTTTTCCCTAGTATCCAGAGTACTTTGGTGCTTTTCATCAAATCATTATTAATGAAATTATGCTTTTAAAAATGGTTTCTCAGTAGAAATATTTTATATGTTTCTCAATCTAATAAAGTAACTTATCTATCAATGAATAACTATGTCAACACATAAAATAATTACTTTGAAAAGGCATCAGCAATTGATGCCAAAACTCTTGGGTGAATGAGAAAGAACAAGATATTTACATAGTTTCAAAATAACTTTGAACAAATTATTTGTTAAAAGGATTTATCATTATATTATTTATCAACTGTAATCTTGCAGGGCATACCACCTTAACCATGTGATAATATGACCATTAATAATATGACAAAGAATATTGTGTGCTTGTACTGAGGGCCACTAAGAATACATCATTTATGAAGTATTCTTGTTCAAATGTGTATCACTTGAGTATAAATACAATAAAATGGCAAGGGAGCTCAAATTGAGGAATTCTTTACAAAATAATTGTCCATATAATTCACAATTTGCCTTTTATAATAGACAAAGTCTAAGGAACAGGCCAGATTAAAAGAAACTAAAATGATACAATGTGTCAATATGAACTAGACCCTGTATCAGGAAAATATATCATAAAGAAACTTTTGGGAACAAATGGTGAAAATTCAATATACACTCTTTATTAAAGAGAGAATAGTAAAATAATATTGCAAATTTCTATTATAGCAAAAATTTATTGTGCCATATTAAAAATGCACTATACATTTTAAAGTCAAAATACAAAAAATAATTCAGAAAAAATTAGATAAGGACATAATATCACTTATTTTAATGTTTTCTGTCACCATATCAGCACTTTCCCAGTTTGATATGATGTCTTGCTTCCCTTGTTTTGGGGGGTTTGATTTCTTGGTCCTTGATGCTTAAACTCGAAACCTTTTAGAAGAAGACTATACAATTGCCCATACTTTCCATCTCTCTCCTCCCAACTTGGGGTGCCTTTGAAAGCATGACAGTTTCTGAAGCACGGCCCCTTTCTCCTTGGAGTCTCTTCAACAGGAAATCCTGACCCCCTTCCACCTTTGCTCTGATCTTTCTGCCTGTAATCACCAGCTGCTTCCAGAGATGATGACCATACAGACTTTGGTTTCCTTGTGGGGCAACACAAGCACCGAAGCATTCATTTACTTACAGCAGACATCTCGAGCAATTTTGTCTCATCCTTAGCCCTCATTATTACATTCAGACACTTTTATACTTGGCGGACTATTTGTAAATGATACTGGAACAGTTTTTCTCAAACTTTTGTTTTGATTATATTTATGGTTATATTTGAGTTTTAGTTATAGTTATTGTTTTTATTTGTGTTTATTCTACTATACTTGATTTCATTATAACTCTCCTAATGATGCTTCAGACATTTTTTCCTAATCACAACCTCCATAAACTGTTGATAATATATGTATACTTTATATGTTTATATGCTATGTGTTTATTTGTACTCTATACATAAAGAGTACTTTCTGGGCAGCGCCTGTAGCTCAAAGGAGTAGGGCGCTGACCCCATATACCAGAGGTGGTGGGTTCAAACCCCGCCCTGCAAAAAACTGCAAAAAAAAAAAAAAGTACTTTCTTTTTTAGCCCTTTAAAATCAACTTTTTATTCTTTCTGAGGTGATATCATCAACATTGAAAAATTAGTATAAGACTGAAGATGTTTTACTGTCCCTGTGGTTGCCAATCACCACAGTATGAGGCATCCTCAGTACTTTGTTTACCTTCAAACTTGTTCCTGATCCCTCTGGGCACCAAGTCAAAAGCATCTTCACCTGCCCCTGGCCAACCTTTCCCATTATCAACCAGCTCCCAATTCTGCCATTCTCCAATGCTGTGCCCTCAGAACCCGACACAGCACAGCTCTCTCTCTCTCAGAACTGACTGTCACTAGTGTTGTAGGAGGTGAGGGTCCACAGGAGAAGAGAAAGGAAGGTAAGTTATCAGTGGATCTGTATAAAGAAGCAAATGAGATAGATGAGAAACGTGTCTTGTCATTGCTTTCTTCTAATTATTCTGTGAGGTATCTGCTGAATCTTGTGATCAGATGATTGGCAGGATAGTCTCAGAAAAGACAGAGAATCATGATAGCCTAAAGACAAGCAAGAAGGCACATGTGACCAGAGGACTGCACAGCTAAATATGCTGAAGCTTGGTTACAAACCAGGTAAGTCAGTTCAAATGAGAAAACGAAGTCAAAGAGTAGGCCACAAAGCTGTTACTTAAGCCAGGATCAGAATTCCCATCCAATGACATTCAGTAATTTTTCTACCTATGATGTATTCATGCAGTAAATAATAATTAAACAAACATATATGATCAGCAAAGGTGGTTTTAGTTTTTAAAATCTTGTGTCAGCTGAATAATTCCTGATCTAATATCAGTGCCTACTGCAAATCTAGAGTTCATGGAGCAGTAGATCCACTTAAGATGTACCCATTCCTGCCAGGTGCAATGGCTCACGCCTGTAATCTTAACACTCTGGGAGGCCAAGGCGGGTAGATTGCTTGAGCTCGCAAGTTCAAGACCAGCCTGAGCAAAAGTGAGACCCCCATCTCTACTAAAAATGGAAAAAATTGAGGCAAGAGGATCACTTGAGCCTAAGTTGGAAGTTGCTGTGAGCCATGGCACTCTACTCAGGGTGACAGCTTGAGACTCTGTCTCAGAATAAATAAATAAATAAATGTGCCCATTCCTCTAGCTGTCAAGAGGATGCAGATTCTTAGCCATAGGGAGAAGAAATTTTTACAGGAAGCCTCCAAGGTTCTATTCCAACGTCAAGAGAGGGTGAGCAGAGGAACATGGCTTGAAAGAGAGAAAAAATATAACAATTACATTAAAAAAATGTTTTCCCAAAATATGATAAGCAGTTAACCTTCCTTCTGTAAAATAAGTGTCAGAAAAATGTTCTGAAAAATGACCATTGAGAAATATGCCATACAAGACAAGGAAAGAAAAATTCCTAAAGCACTGGTTATACAGATTAAGTATGAGATGGACATTAATTTCATGCCTTCTCATAACTGATACCTAAAAACAAACTTCTTTTTAAAAACTGGTACTGTAATATAAGTCTAAGGTCTACCTGTGATTGTCTTCAGCCACTCCTGTCCTATCCATCATCAACCTGGTTCCCAACTCAGGGAAAAATGCTATTTATTATGAGTTCATTGTGTTCCTTTATAGATATTTTTGTGTGACTTTTCATACTTCACTCAGTATAAATTATTCTGCAAACTGCTTCTCCTGCTCTGTGTTGTGACTGAGAGATCTCTTTATGTCAGTTAATAGAGATATCAGATTTTTCACTTGGTATAAGAGGAAATTGAGACTTAGTGAAGACATTCCTAAGAGTACAACATTATTGAGTGAAAATCTGGGACAAGAATCCAGGTCTGCCAAATTTCATTTAAAGCCCTTTACGTCACAGATGTACTCAATCAGGTAAGTCCCATCACTTTATTACAGAGAAGCTTTTTATTTTGGTGTTTCACACAAGCAGAAATTACTTTAGTGTTGAAGTCTGTGGGCAGATATCTTACTATCCCCAAATAATTCAAATTTGGAAATTTACAGAATATGAAATATAAATAAAAATATGTCTTTGAAAAAAATCAATCAGAGTTCCTAAGATGGTAATGTAGAAGAAACCAAAAAATGTTTTATTTTTAGGGAAATTCTGGTTCGATAACAATAATTTAAAATATATGTTTATTGGTCTCAGTGTCAGCAAATAAGAAAAATTCTATTTTATCTGAAATCATTAGTCATTTACAACTTTTAACTTATGTAAACCATGCAAAGGGTATGATTGGGGGGACTAACTATTATGATATAAGGCAATACAGTCACTAATAGAATTACTAAAAGAAAAAACCAGAAAGAACCACTGGGGTGAAAAAGTTTTTAAAGAAGTTTCCAGTTCAGGCTCGGCACCTGTGGCTCAATCAGCTAAGGCGCCAGCCACCTACACCTAAGGTGGCGGGTTCGAATCCCCGGCCCGGGCCGCCAAACAACAATGATGGCTGCAACTAAAAAATGGCTGGGCATTGTGGTGGGCGCCTGTGGTCCCAGCTACTTGGGAGGCAGAGGCAGGAGACTCGCTTGAGCCCAGGAGTTGGAGGTTGCTATGAGCTGTGATGCCATGGCACTCTAGCCAGGGGGATAGCTTGAGACTCCGTCTCAAAAAAAAAAAAA
>CAUYQV010178431.1:0-10693 GCA_963574575.1 Galagoides demidoff
GCCTGTGGTCCCAGCTACTTGGGAGGTGGAGGCAGGAGACTCGCTTGAGCCCAGGAGTTGGAGGTTGCTATGAGCTGTGATGCCATGGCACTCTACCCAGGGGGATAGCTTGAGGCTCCGTTTCAAAAAAAAAAAAAAAAAGAAAAGAAAATGGTTGTTAAAGGAAGAAATGAACTAACATTTTTCTTCTACCTGGTGAATACCAACTCACTCTTTAAACCCGATCTGAAGGTCTCCTCCTCTAGGAAGCCCTCCCTGATTCCACCAGGCTCCCTCCTTTGGGTGTCCACAGCCCTGGTACCTTCCTGTCATGGCACTTGTCAACCCTCTTTTGGGCATGTCAATTTGTCCATAACCTCTACCAGACTCAAGCTCCTCTTGGGACGAGAAGTGTATCCCAAAATACAAGTAGAAAAGGGAAGACCTTCCAGGCAAAGGGATACAACACAAGCAAAAGTTAGGAGGCTGGAACACTTGGTTAATGTTCATAGAACAAATGGACAGTCAGTATCTGAATCCAGGAATTAGGACAAAGTCTGTTCACCTAGAACAGACCTGTAACTGTCAAACTTCTGGAACTTGGAGGTTCTAGAACTCCCTGCCTGGATATCTGCCCAGTTAAATCCCAGTCCTGTGGCCCTGAGCACCTTCTTGGGATCCATGTTGAACTTCTTTCTGCCCATTGCCATCTTTCGGTTCCGCTGCAAGGTCTTACTGCAGGAGCAGAGAGCAAGGTGAGGATAGAGGGCAGAAGGTTAATGCCGGGGTATCCCAGGTCCCAGCTGGCCTCATGCCCTCCAAATTCTGAGCTCTAGTCCTCACCTGCCCTCATTGGCCTCCAGACCCTCCACCTCACTCATGGCTTCGCTGAGTTCCTCCCGCAGGCGCTGGATTTCCACCAGCAGCTCCTGCTTCCGCCGCCGGATGTTCTCCAGCTCCATCCTTTCCTCTGGAGTCAGGTCTGGGGGCTCTGGGAGCAAGGGTCAAGGTTTGAAAGTCACTTCTGGGGGCTGAGAGACCGGATTCCTGCAATCTAGGGTAGGACGGCGCTGGGAAGTATGAGGATGGGGCCTCCTATGCTTGATGGAAGAGGGGCTGGAGGGCCTGGTGTCCTCAGACCAGCGGAAAAAAGGCTGGGGCTCTAGATTCTTGAGTACTGGGGGAGAGAAGAGTAATTAACAGCCGAATCTCTGAGTCTGAGGGAGAAGGGGAATGGGAGCCTGTGCTCTAGGAGATAGAACTTCTGGGTCCATTACTTGAAAGGGGGCTGAGGCCTTGGTTTTCTGATTCCATTACTAGCCAGGTGGCTGGGGGCTTGGGCGTCCCGACTCTTGAGTCCATGAAAAGAAACTATGGCAGAGAAAGCTGATCTGATGACAGCTAAGAGTTGGAAAGGGGGGCAGGTCATTGAAAACCTCCGCCTGACGACTGCGGGGTATCAGCCGCATTTAAGACCCGCCCCCCCCCCCAGGTCCGCTCCTCCCGCCCCCGGCAGGGACTGGGCCCAGCCCCTCCAGCGGGAATGGCTCCGCCCGGGCCTCGCCTCCAGTGCTCCATCCCGCCCCCTCCCGCCGCCACCGGAAACAGGCTCAGCCCAAACAATGGCCTGGAACGCCCCGCTCTCGGGCCCCGCCGGAAGCCTGTCCAGCGCCCAACAAAAGTGATGCTACGATAAGGCCGCAAAGCTCCGCGTGGGGCGTGGGGGGAAGAAACGTTCGCGGCGGAACGTTCATGGGAAAACGCTCTATCAGCTCCCAGACGGCCCCGCCCCTCCCTGACCTACCATAGACACCGTCCTCCATGGCGGCTAGGAAGGCCCGCGGGGAGTCCGGGGCAGTCCCGCCAGTCGGGCCTGGATCCGCGTTAGCCCGCGGGCTCGGGTGAGCCCGCTCAAACGCCCCGGGAGCCACCGCCGCCTCCTCAGCGCCAGTCCTCAGCGCTGAAAAGACACTCCTTTCGCCGCCCAACCGCCCGGCCAGTAAGCACCGCCCCTCTTTTGACACTGTCCAATCCACGGTGGGGCCTTTCGTCTGTTCCTCCCCCGACACCAAGTATAATCTTCCAGGGCCAATCGGCGCACAAGGAGCAGATGTAGGACTGTCCGGCTGGAGGTAGACGGTCTGAGTGGCCAATTGGAGTGCGGGCAGGTCTCTAAGCCCCGCCTCTGAAACAAAAGAAAGCACTTGGCAGACTTGCCCTCCAATGAGAAACCTCGGAAAGCAGTAGCATGGAGGTGCAGCTATGTAGAGCCAAAGGACTGTGCCTGCGCAAAGGCTCTGGGCTGTAGGAGACTGGGTCAATTGAGCTCCGCCTCTAGTAATCCGTTGCTAGGAGGTGGTACTTTGTGTTAGCCTTGTTGCCAGGGGGCGGGTACGCAACTCTGGGTTGTTTTCGTGAACCACACCTCCTAGGCCAGCCACGCTGGCTTTTGGCGTCAGATGTTGGGGTGCACCCGGGAGCAGCTATGGCCTGCCTTTTTTGCCCTCCCTTTTCTGAGTACTTCTCCTTTCTTCCAGCCCCCTTTTATCTCCAAACCTTCTCATCCGTCTCAATCTCTTCTTCAAAGAATGTTGAAACGAAAACCTATTCTTTCTCGTAGATGCTAGGTTTTTTTTGTTTTTGGTTTTTTTGGAGACAGAGTCTCAAGCTGTTGCCCTGGGTAGAGTGTCGTGGCGTCACAGCTCACAGCAACCTCAAATTCTTGGACTTAAGCGATTCTCTTGCCTCAGCCTCCCAAGTAGCTGGGACTACAGGCTCCCCCCGAACAATGCCCAGCTATTTTGTTGTTGTTGAAGTTGTCATTGTTTAAGCTGGCCTGGACCGGGTTGGAACTCTCCAGCCTTGGTGTATGAGGCCAGCGACCTACCCACTGAGCTACGGGTGCCTCCCCTAAATGCTATGTTATTTGATACCTGTCTGGAGAAAGAGACAACAAATTTTGTTAAAGCACAGGCTCCGCGTTTCTGGTGCCTTCTGCCTCTCAGGCTCCTCCCTCATTCCACCAACTCCTCCCCTGATTTTAGCATCCTCTTCCTAACACTCTCCCTTCCCCAGCATTACCCACCATAACAATTTCCCTCTTCTCAGCATCTTCCCACCTGTCTGATTGCCCCTTCTCTCCTGCTGCCCTCACTTAGGTTCCTCTGTCCTCTTATACTCTTGCCCTTCTTTCACTTCTCCCTCCTTTCAAAGTCCTTCCACATCTGAGGCCTCTCCCCAACCCCAGCCTCTTGTTCCCATTACTTTCAGGGAAAGGGGATTTGGGGCCTGGCCAGAATGGGGAAGTGGGGAACCTGTAAAGAGGCAGGCCATAATGGGGGCTAAAGTGATGTCTGGGCCTTGTCCTCATTCACTGTCCCTGGGCTGGGCAGGTGGGGATGGATTTGGGGACAGGACCTGGTTAAGCTATCGGATTAGACACGGAGCCTCCTAATCCCCTCACTGACCTTTATGAGTAGCCCAGGTCTGCCCTCCCCTGTAGAGAGACCCAGGCTGTGCCAGCCCTGCCCCCACTCTCTTTCCAAACAGAACCCCCTTCCTGCCCTTTCACCTCCAACTTAACATCCTTCCTCAGCCTTGTGTTTCCATTGTCCTAGTCCCTACCCCAGACACTCTGAGCTGGGAAAGCAGCCAGCTAATTAATCCCATCCGGTTATTACATGAGGATTCTGAAGGATAAAGGGAGACGGAGAAGCCAGAGAGGGGACCTGGGTTGATGCAGCTAAACTTAGGCAGGCTGATGAGCCATGGCTGGGGTCAGAACATGTCTTCCTCCTTGGCACTAGCTCCCTCTGCAGCTGGCATCCAGCCTACTGGGCACTTAGGTAGATGGCAACATGGGCAGGGGGCCAGGCCCAAAGACCCATATCCCAGAAACACACTCACAGACACACTCACCTGGACTCTCAGTTCTTTAATATGGGGGACAGGTGTCCCTCAAACACCGTCTTTCCCACAGTGGGGCAAACCCTGGTGTTTAGAGCTACCTCCTCCTTCCTAGCTTCCCAAGCTAGATCAGGGAGGAAGTGACCATGGCTGTTAGCCATAGCCCTTGCTGTCCTTGCCCTGTGATTCAGACAACCAAGTTAAGAACCAGCCTCCAACAGCATCTTCCATTCCAGACACCTCTAGAAGGCTGTGTAGTCCAGCAGCAGGGAGCTGGGAAATCCCCAGGGCCTGCAGCTCCCCCACCTTCTTCAGAGGGGTGAGGAATCACCTTTCTGGGAAGGCCATGGAGATTCAAATTCCCCCATTTTTACAGACGGGGAAACCGAAGTGAAGAGAGGACAGTGATTTGCCCCAAGTCACACAAGAAGTTGGGGCAGAGTTGGGATTTAGAGCAAAGCTTCCTTGACCCTTGAAAAGGATGCCATTGCAATTAGCTGGAGCTCCATTTCTAACCCTGCTGTAGGAACCAGCGGAAAAAAATAGATATCTGTATTTATATTATATATACATATATCATATACATATGTATAACATCTTTAAGAAATAGACACACATCACTAGGTATAGGATTCCAGAGTGCTCTAGACTCACCAGCCTTGGGCTTCCCCCTTCCCTTGCTCACTAATTAGCCCTGTGACCCACAGGGTCTTACCTGAGGCCTCACCTTCTAGGTCAGCCCAGAAATGCAGTTTATCAAGTTCTCAATTCACCTCCCAAATGCTGAGTAGTCACTGGAGGTGATTAGAACTTCCAACTTTTGGTAATGGACAACTCTGGATCGCTGGAGCCTTAATCCCTTTTGGCATTACAGAACCACAAGAAGTCATCTAGAATCATCATGATTCTCACCTCCACTGGGCAAACTGGGAACCAGCAAATTTTAGACATCTAGACTCGCCACTCCTTCCTTGACTCTGTGATTAAGCTAGAGCCACAGAATCCTGATTCCTATTGGACATTCTAGAATGGCACTTTAAAAAAAAAAACACAAAAAACCCACCACCCTGTGAATTATTTAGAAGCACCACTCATTCCCCTCAGGTGGGTGCTCTATAACCAGAAGGTGGGGTTCTCTAATATTAAGAACTCCTAGTCAGTCACTTTAGCTGTTCTAAACCCACAGACTCACAATTGTTTTGTGCATTCTAGAAACATGACTCTAGTTTCTAGCATAATTCAACTCTCTAGGTCAGTGGTTCTCAACCTTCCTAATGCTGCAGCCCTTTAATACAGTTTCTGTGGGTCACAACCCACAGGTTGAGAACCTCTGCTCTAGGTCAAACCTGTTCTAGAATCACCAGTGCTTCCCTCTGTGGTCAGCCTAGACTCACAGAATCTCAACTCTTGGGCTTTCTGGAACCACAGGTCTTTTCTTGACTTGGAATCACCTTTCCTTATCTTTGGTCAATCAAGATGGTCTTGAATACTTGGGGCATTCCACAACCTTCCCTCCTTAGGTGGTCTAGAACAAATGATTTGCAACTTTGTTGGCTGAATAAAGAAGCAATAGTCCCTTGAATCTCAGGTGAATCCAGATCTACAAACTCTTGATCTTTGATACTGTTCAAGGACTGCTGACTTTCTTCCCTGGAGGTGATATATACCATTGATTTCTGACCCTGCTTAACACAGGCCCAATCAAGTAGAAGAATGTAGAACCACCAGTCTTTGCCTCTTGGGTGGTCCAGAATTCTGGATCTCTCAGCTCTGGTGGGACTCAGCAATTGGGCTGATAAAGGGGTCTCAGGAAGAAGTACAGAAACAGAGGAATTAAGGTCCAGTCCATGGTGAGTCCACCAATCATGGCAGAATCTCACCAGCTCATTCTTTACCTAGCAGGCATATTGGTCTTGGGAAACACCCACCCTCATCCCAGGAGAGAGGTCCATCTCTCCATCTTGCTACCTCTGGGAGGGGATACAAACAGGGAAGGGGATATCAGCTTTGCATCATGGGGGCAGGGTCAGTGCCAAGGTTGGTGTGAGAACTCGGGGGCTGGCAGCCCCATCTTCTGTCTCCATCCCATTCCCCTCCTCGGCCTCCTCTTCCTCATCTTCCTCTTGGCAGCAGCTCAGAGCAAGTTCGTTTTCATAACAAAATGCAGCCAGAGAGCCAGGAAAGCTAGACTTGGGGCTGTTGGAAGCCCGCTCTGCCCGTTCGTCCAGCTCCTTGGCGCTGCAGACAGGTGTCCCTGGGACCTCGTAAGTGCGATGAAAGTGACGATAGTCCACCTCATACTGGGAGCCACGCTGGAAGAGGACTGGCTCGAAACGATGGCCCCAGAGCAGCTCACCAGGGAGGTAGGATGAGCGACATTGTGTGGTCATGGCAGTGGCTTCAACCATTCCCTCAAGAATGACCACCAACTCAAAGTCGGCCCGGGCCAGCTCAGCACGTCCTAGCTCATAAAGAGGACTAGAAGAGTCGATCTCATGCACGATGGTGATAGGAGACACAAGGAAGATTCGATCAGTACCTCCATCAAAGCCCACATCAACGTCCTGGTGGTCAAGTGGGATGTATTCACCCTCTGGGGTCACTCGGGGCTGTAGCAAAAGGCAAGGAGCCAAAGACAGAGAGCAGGGAGCACAGAGATGAGCAGACAGAGAGAGTAAAAGAAAGTAATAGAGATGCAGAGAAAGAAGAGAAAAAAGACCAGTAGTGGTGAGGGGCAGGGTGAGAATGGGGATCCAAAGAGCAAGGAAGACAGAGACAAAAGGGAGGGCACAGAGACCCAGTGAGAAGGAACCAGAGACCCAGGGAGGGGAAGATGAAGTCCAGAGAAAAGATGGGATAGAGTCAGAGAGAGGTTTTGGTTTTGGGGATAGAAACCCACAGGACAAAGAGAGAGAGAGAGAGATTGGCATAGAACCACAGAAATCAGGAAGACAGAGATGAAATCAAACACACAATAGAAGATAAGGAAGACATCCAGGCAGGAATTTGATGAAGAGGAGAGGGATAGAAAAAAATGGCTTTCAGTATATGGACAGAGAAAAATAAAACAAGACGGCAATAGGAAAAAAAGTACATCTGGGTCCAAAACCCTGTACTCTTCCACTGCCTCAGGCTAGCCCTGGACTATCCCCTCCCCAAGTACGAGCTCACCAGTCCATTGTGTGTGCCTGTGCATTGTGGGTTTGCCCCACCTACCCACTGGTTCCCTACCCACCTCCCAGGCCAAGTCCCTGCCTCAGACTTCTAGAAGAGGCAGTGTCCCTCCTGGTCATGAATTCCAGTGTCTCAGTCAGGGAGGAGACCAAGATGGAAGTTGGGCACCTATTTTCTTGCCCCTGGGACCCCTATGTAGAGGAAGCCCAGAGGCTGCTGGGAATTATAGTTCTTACCACCCCCCCCCCCCTTGCTCCCTCTCCCTGAAGTCCAACTTCAGTCCAGATTTCTTATGGGTCTTTTCTTGGACAAGGGCAGCTGCTGCCCCCAGAGATGTCTGAACAATCTGACTACAATTCTAGGAACACTAAAGGGAGCCACTACTTCAGGTGCTGATGCAAGGTGTAGTAGGGTTTGTTGCTTTTCTTTTTTTTTTTTTTTAGACAGAGTCTCACTTTGTCACCCTCGGTAGAGTGCCGTGGTGTCACAGCTCGCAGCAACCTCCAACTCTGGGGCTTGGGTGATTCTCTTGCCTCAGCCTCCCAAGTAGCTGGGACTACAGGTGCCTGCCACAACGCCTGGCTATTTTTTGTTGCAGTTGTCACTGTTGTTTAGCTGGCCCAGGCTGGGTTCAAACCCACCAGCCTTGGTGTATGTGGCTGGCACCATAAACACTGTGCTATGGGCGCCAAACTATGTGTAGTTTGTTTTGTTGCTGAGAAACTACAGTTCAAGACTGTTTTCCAACCCCCATCCCATTTCTAGATGGCAAGAGGTCAGGGGGGAGACTGGGCCACTGAGGTGGGGAATGGAAGTCTCCCATAGAGGCTGTAGGACCCTCTTTGTAGGGGCCTGGAGAACTGTGTTCTCCAGCTTGGCACGTGTGAGCTGCACCCCATCGCTGGGTCTTCATGTCCCACAGTCCCATAGGGGCATGGCCTCAACTCCTAGGCCAATGTCTGTGCCACAGTCTGCTAAGAATTACAAACCTGAGTCATCGAAGTGTCACCCAGACCTACAAAATTACATCTCCTTAAACCACCCAATCTCAGGCACTTCTGGTAACCCAAAGGCACCTGTGGATTGTAGTCTAGAGCCATATAGGCCATGCTGGCCCTCTCTGGTCTAAATTCCCCACAATCCCACAGGGAGGCCACCCTCAGACCTTAGGAAGCTAGTTCTATCTCAAGTCTAGGCCTCTCTCTTGTAAGAGCTGGTCACAGACCTCTCTTGAGTTTACATCTTCACCTCCAACTGCTCAGTGAATCAGCAGCCCACAAGGACTGACCCCATAAAGGCTGCTCGCCCCCAGGCCTACATCCCTGGCATGCCCTAGGGCCCCAACCCAGAAGAGAGCCCCAGCGGCCTACCACCGCACCTGCAGGAGTTGGGCCCGCACATGGGCCTCGACCAGGTGGCTGCGGCGCAGGTTGCCAACACGCCACATGAGGCAGAGGCGGTGGTCTCGCAGCGCCACCACAGCGTTCTCGCTGAAGACAAGTGTCTCATTGCGCTTCTTGGGCTTGGCCATCTTGGCCATGACAGCGCCCACGACGAAAGCGTCAAGCACACAGCCTGCGATGCATTGCAGCACCACAGCAGCCACCGCGGCTGGGCACTCCTCCGTGACGCTGCGCACACCATAGCCAATGGACGTCTGTGTCTCTAGTGCGAAGAGAAAGGCAGCCAGGAAGCTGGCTACCTGGGAGAAGCAGGGTGCAGGTGGCGGTGGGGCAGCCAGGTCACCGTGCAGCGAGGCGATGAGCCAAAATGCTAGGCCAAAGAGCAGCCAGGAGGCGAGGAAGGAGCAGGAGAAGAGCAGGCACATCCAACGCCAGCGCACGTCAACGCATGTGGTGAACAGGTCGCTCAGGTAGCGTGCGCCCTGGCCGCCCAGGTTCACGAAGCGCACGTTGCAGTGCCCGTCCTTCTTGACGAAGCGTCCGCGGCGCCGGCCCACTGGTGATAACACTGGAGCCCACCCGTTGCGGCAGAGCCCGGGGCCAGCCTCCTCATCATCACCTGCCCGACTGTCCCCTGACTCCAGGGCGCCGCTGAGGCGGCGTAGGGCCCTGGCCAGGCCCATTGGGCGGAGGGACCCCCTCCACTTGGCCTAGTGGGGGGCGGGCGCCCCCAACCTGCTGGGGCAAGAAATGGGCATAACCATCAGGGGTATCATGAATGGGAGGGGTCATGGGCTGGGCATACTGTCTGGGGCCTTTAGTGGCCTCATCTGTCCAATGGGTGGAACTATACTCACCTTCCAAGTTCAGAGTACAGCATGGATGGCAGTAACACTACAAGAAAGAATCGTGCAACAACAAACACAGCGCTACAGCCGGTATCGTAACAAGTGCCACAGTAATTACAGCCGACATTTATACAATACCAAACATACGCAAATTGTATAAATGTATAGTCTGTTATACAAATTATACTGTTTATACAGTTTAGGCACTGTTGTAAGCACTTTACATGAATTTACATATTTGTAACAAGCCTAGTAAGTAGACACTGGCTAAGGTCACAGCTCAGTAAGCTGAGATGTGAAGGCTGGCAGTGCAGTTGCAGGGTCTGTGCTCATAACTGCAAAATTCTTTTATTTTTTTGGAGGCGAGTTGCTGAGGCTGTAGACATGCACAGACCTACACACCACAAATACAAACACCTTAACACGAAATTCTAACTGCTTCACTCTCCATAGAGTCAGCAAGCATGGAGAGTGATGAGCTCCAGCTTTGAGGACAGCTATGGTTGAAAATAGGCTCAAAAGGCAATAAATGGAAAAAAGATAAATAGAATTTCATCAAAATTGAAAAATTTTGTGTTTCAAAGGACACTACCAAGAAAGATCAAGACATTGCCTCTACTAAAACAAACTAGCTGGGTGTTGTGGCAGGTGCCTGTGGTCTCAGCTACGAGGGAGGCTGAGGCAGGATTACTTGAGGCCAGGATTTTCAGGTTGCTGCTGTGAGCTATGGCATTCTAGCCTGGACAACAGAGGGAGACTCTGTCTCCAAAACAAACAAACAAACAAACCATAACCAACCAACCATAACCATCCAATGGGAGAAAATACTATAGTTGCAAACCATATATCTCATAAGAAATGTATATCTGCAGGGTGGCACCTGTGGCTCAGTGGGTAGGGTGCCGGCCCCATATACCAAGGGTGGCAGGTTCAAACCCGGCCCCGGCTAAAATGCAACAACAAAAAATAGCTGGGTGTTGTGGCAGGCGCCTGTAGTTCCAGCTAATTGGGAGGCTGAGGCAATAGAATACCTAAGCCCAGGAGTTGGAGGCTGCTGTGAGCTGTGATGCCAGAGCACTCTACCCAAGGTGATAAGGTAAGACTCTGTCTCTAGGCTCGGTGCCTGTGGCTCAATCGGCTAAGGTGCCAGCCATGTACACCTAAGGTGGCGGGTTCGAATCCCCAGCCCGGGCCCGCCAAACAACAATGATGGCTGCAGCTAAAAAATGGCCAGGCGTTGTGGCGGGCACCTGTGGTCCCAGTTACTTGGGAGGCGGAGGCAGGAGACTCACTTGAGCCCAGGAGTTGGAGGTTGCTATGAGCTGTGATGCCATGGCACTCTACCCAGGGGAATAGCTTGAGGCTCCGTCTCAAAAAAAAAAA
>CAUYQV010178432.1:0-24121 GCA_963574575.1 Galagoides demidoff
TGTGGTCCCAGCTACTTGGGAGGCGGAGGCAGGAGACTCGCTTGAGCCCAGGAGTTGGAGGTTGCTATGAGCTGTGATGCCATGGCACTCTACCCAGGGGGATAGCTTGAGGCTCTGTCTCCAAAAAAAAAAAAAAAAAAAGTATCTGTGAACTCCCTCTATGACAGCTCTCCAAAGACCATCTTCATACACAACTGTTTCAGTTTAAACTATCAGAAAGATAATACATATTTATCAAAAAGTAAATATACACAGTATGAAAGGCATATTCTAGATGTAAAATAATGTTCTATACTATGCGGCTTTTTTAATTTTTAAAAGAAATTGATTAGCATAGGACTGAATTTTAAGCATTGGTTTTCTTTTTATTATTATCATCATGGTCTAAACTTTTTTTTTTTTTTTTGAGACAGAGCCTCAAGCTATAAGCTATCCCCCTGGGTATCACAGCTCATAGCAACCTCTAACTCCTGGGCTCAAGCGAGTCTCCTGCCTCTGCCTCCCAAGTAGCTGGGACCACAGGCACCCGCCACAACGCCCGGTCATTTTTTTTTTTTTTCAGTTGCAGCCATCATTGTTGTTTGGTGGGCCCGGGCTGGGGATTCGAACCCGCCACCTTAGGTGTACGTGGCTGGCGCCTTAGCCAATTGAGCCACAGGCGCCGAGCCTGGTCTAAACTTTTTAAACTAGCTTCTAGACTTATAATCGATCCATAGTTGTACTTTTATTCCACATAAATATTTTATACAAGTTCCTTTCCCTTAAAAGAACTTGTTTATTGTTCAGAGTAACCATGCATACTTAGGTAACTACCTGTTTCACTTGACTTTTTTTTTTTTTTTAGACAGAGCCTCGAGCTATCCCCCTGGGTAGAGTGCTGTGGCATCACAGCTCACAGCAACCTCCAACTCCTGGGCTCAAGCACGTCTACTGCCTCAGCCTCCCAAGTAGCTGGGACCACAGGTGCCCCCCACAATGCCCAGCTATTTTTTGGTTGCAGCCATCACTGTTGTTTGGCGGGCCCGGGCTGAATTCGAACCCACCACCTTAGGTGTATGTGGCTGGCGCCTTAGCCGCTTGAGTCACAGGCACTGAGCCTCACCTGACTTTTAATAGCAGTGGTAACATCTAATTCTGCCTCCAACTCCAAGTGCTCCACACTGGAAAAATTTGCTAACATATACAGAGTAGTTTATAAACCAAATCCTTGATTTTTTTAAAATTCTTTTTTTTTGGTAATTTTTGGCCATGGCCAGGTTTGAACCCGCCAGCTCTGGTATATGGGGGTGGGCACCCCACTCCTTTGAGCTACAGGCACCACCCAACCAAAACCTTGATTTTAATAACTGTTCTCCAGGCCAATGGATGCAATGGATCATCCCTATATATCCTAGCATTCTGGAAGGCTGACGTGGGAGGAGTCCTTGAGCTTAGGAGTTCTAGACCAGCCTGAGCAAGAGTAAGATCACACCTCTACTAAAAATAGAAAAATTAGCTGGGCATCGTGGTGGGTGCCTATAATCCTACTATTTGGGAGGTGGAGACAGGAGGATTGCTTGAACCCAGAAGTATAAGGTTGATTTTAGCTAGGCTGATGACAGTGTAGCCTGGGCAGTACAGTTTAAGACTCTTGTCTCAGCTGGGGGACATGGGAGATTGTTCTACAAATATTTAAGTTACCTTACATTAAAAAAACAAATATCAACCTATATCCTTATGACATTAGAAGATTTCAAAGTCCTTTTCCCTTTAGCCACACCTAATTTGCACACGAACATTCCCAAGGTTCCTCTTTTTTTTGAGACAGAGGCTCAAGTTGTTGCCCTGGGTAAAGTGCTGTGGTGTCACAGCTCCCAGCAACCTCCAACTCTTGGGCTTAAGCGATTCTTTTGCCTCAGCCTCCCAAGTAGCTGGGACTACAGGCACCCGCCACAATGCCCAGTTATTTTTTGGTTGCAGCTGTCACTGCTGTTTGGCGGGCTGGAGCCACAGGCCCTGAGCCCAAGATTCATCTTTCATTCAGGACATATGGGAAGGAAAAATAAAACTTAAAGGATTTTCTTTAAAATCAGCCAGCAGTTTAAAAAGAAAACCTCCATAATTCTTTCATACATTTCAGTTCTATTCCCATAACGTTGATATGGATGATATGCCAGTTAATGTACATATTAATGATGTGCTAGCATAGTGACCATATATGGCCACAGCTATTTTGTTGAAAACATTTTTTACACATTGTCAAGTAGTATAAATAATTAATTTTAAACACACATCTATAACTTAATGGAATAAAATCAGAGTGCCGTTAAAATCATATTAATATCTTAAGGGGAGAAATACAACCTTACACAGAAAGTAACTCATACATAGCAAAAGGTAGGAAAAAATCATTACCCTATCAGTGGTGCTATTTTCTTGCTATAGTTAATGGTGTATTAACACTTCAATTATAAATGTACACTTGGAAGGGTTTATACTCAACTGAATGTTAAATGCATGTTATTGACTATAACTTAAGATTAGGAAATAGCAGAAGAACAAAATCAGAGGAAGGTTCTAAAACAAACTTAATAGCATTAAAATCTACTGTCCCAAAGAGGTTTACTGGTCTGGAATGCTTTTTTGCACTCAGAACAGATAGAAATGGCACTGTTTTTAAGAAGTGTTGTTACTTTGCTTTTAATAATTAAAGACAATAAAGGTAAAAGTATACCCCCACCATGTACCTATAATCTTTTATGTAAGATTCCATGGTTCACAAAACCTCAAAGAAACAGCTCATGTTCAAGGACAGGGTCCAAATCACCTCACTTTTAAAATAAAAAGTATAACAAACAGTACCAAAACAAACAAACCTCCTTAATATATAGACATATACTGTCTAAACTGAGACCAAAAACTGAAAGAAAATTCTTATTTAACTGCTATAAAAAGACAACTAGAAAACTACAACTGAAAGAATTCTGTGTTTAAAGTACCTTTTTGAAGTCCCTAATCTGTTCCCCATTTCCTATAAGCAGGAACAATATTTATTAGGAGATAGTATAAACTAACATAAGAAAAGTTTTGCACCTAAGCTAATTTTATCTAAAATTAACATTAAACAGAAGCTAAGGAATAAATGGAAGGATAGAAGGAAGAAGAAAACTCCACTGAGTGATGCTCAAAAGCAACCCCACAAGGAGGGAAAAAACACAGATTAAACCTCCAATTCACTAAATTTGAGCAGATAGCCAAGTTTAAATTTAGACTACCACATTAGCAGGAAGGTAACAGCAGCTTCTCCTCTTAAATCTTTCAACAGAATGTACTATTTTAGAAACGGTTTTGAAGATTTTTAGGGCTCAATTACCAATTTTTCTTATAAAAAATTATTCATCTAGATTAACACAAGGCACAAAGGAAATAAACCTAAATTGGAAAAATGGCTAAATGAGTCACATCAACTAGCAGTAATAATCCCTACAGAGATATGCTTTTCTTCTTTAAAAAATTAAAGTCTTACTTAAAATCTTTGCAATCGGCATCCATTCCATTTGGCAAACCTCTGCCATTTATTTTAGAATCATCATCATCTCCTTGTTTAAGATCTCTGTTTTGGTCCTCCTCAAACGGAGAAGCCTTGCCTTTTTGATCTCCTTTCTCAGGTCCATCTGTTTCAGCATCTCTAGTGCCCTGAGGAAAAAGAATCTGTTTGATTCTGAATAGCTAATAGAACACACAAAAAACATGGCACCTTAAGGTGACCTAAAACTACACTATGGTGCATGTAAACGATAAAAGCATTGATTCATTTTAATTTTGTAGTCAATTAACTTATCAAAGGATAAAAATTTGAGTACAAACTAGTGATTTATAACAGAAGGGCTAAGGCAACCTTAACTATAGCGGTGCTGGAAAAGTAGTTAACACCACAAACTAGCAGATGAACATTCTATTTAATGCACACACAATTTTATTTAGTTATTTTCACATCGAGCACTACCAGGAATAAGTAATTTTAATTTTGCAAATTATTTTTAGAAATCAATATGGCTTGATTTTTTAAACATGGTTCAGATCATAAATATTTCCAATAGTTTTATAATTCTATGTATTTCAAAAAGTGGCCAAGTGAAGAAAACAAGAACATGAATAACTACAAAATTTCCTTTAGCTCTCGGAAGGGGTGAGGAGTGATAATCTGATTTCAAAATAAAATATAAACAAATAACTATCAAAGAAATATTAAATATTTCTTTGTTCAAAATACTTACAAAAGTTCCCTTCCTAAATCGAGAATCCAATTTATCAGCAGGAGAAGAACTTAATACATATTCTACCATGCTCACGCCAAGGCCTCCACTTTCTGATCGCGGAGACAGTATTGCATTTACTTCACTGTTGCCATGAAAACCCTGTCCAGATCTTCTCTGTACCATAATAGGCTGGGACATTGAATGGTCTGTTTGGAAAAAAAAGAATATAATTATAAACGTGTATATTTATTAAACAAAATGTAGTTATAAAAACTAATATGTAAAGTTAAAAAAATCAATACATTGTTTTATTTTAACATTATTACTAACAATTTATAGAAAGCTCTTCCTGTTGAGACTCATTGGCTGGACACGTTTCTTAAATTAAAACACAGAAGGAAAAGCTATTTGGTAATAAATAGATAAAAACCTGTGTAAAGAGCTGTCAAACTAAAAAGGTCAATGAAGACAGAAATGTTAACCTGAAGGCTCAGTTGCTTCTAAGAATCATATTAAAGTTAACTGTCTTTTGGCGATTCACATAGTGCATTTATAACAAGAACCTTCTGGGATAATACCTTGAAGAATAGGGTGGTGCCTGTGGCTCAAAAGGGTAGGGCGCCAGTCCCATATGCTGGGAGGTGGCGGGTTCAAACCCAGCCCCAGCCAATAAAAACAACGTCTTCCAGGCTGAGCACCCATAGCTCAGTGAGTAGGGTGCCAGCCACGTACACTGAAGCTGGCAGGTTCAAGCCTGGCCTGGGCCTGTTAAACAACAAAGACGACTGAAAAAAAAAAAAAAATAGGTGTTGTGCCGGGTTCCTGTAGTCCCAGCTACTCAGGAGGCTGAGGCAAGAGAATCCCTTAAGCCCAAGAGTTGGAGGTTGCTGTGAGCTGTGACACCACAGCACTCTATCTACCCAGGGTGACAGCATGAGACTCTTTGTCTCAAAAAGAAAAAAGGAAAAAAACACCAAAAAAAAAAAAAATAATGTCTTCCAAATAGACAGAAGCACTTCTCAAGCTCACAATTATGGGCTGAACAGACTAGAACATATTGTTTTAATGCTATATACAAAAATGAGTGAGTTTGGAAAAACCAGTAATACAACAGAATTTAGGTCTGTCTATCCCTAAACTAACTAGGCTGAACTACAGAGGCATTCAGTCACCATTAACTATAATAATTTTGAAATGATTGCTTTTGTTAGGTCAAACTACACTTTCGTATCAATTATAACCTTTCATTCAATCATTAACTCATACATCTACAAGTTCAAATATTGATTTATTCTCTCTTGTATGCTAGGCATTGAGCTATGCACAGGGAATCCAAGTACAAAAAAGTCTTTGCCCTCAAAAAGACTATGAGCTTAATCAAAACAGAATAAAACTGCTTCAACAAAAATAATCTGAGATACTACAGTAACAGAAAGATGAGGGCATCAATCCATCCCAGTCTTAAGAGTTAGTACCAAAGAGATATTTAAGCTAAATTTCAAGGGTAAAAAGTTAAAGTAGGCAAGTGACGATGGGGGAAGGGGAAGCATTTCAGTTGGGAAAAACCAGCATGTTAAAACACCTAGAAGTGCCAGGAGAAAAGAATGAAACAGACAATCACAAGTACTGCAGTTTCAACTAAGGAGGGGTATGATATATAATTAAGTCTCCCGCAGTTATGGAAAGAGAGTCTTTCTTAGAATGATAATTCCTTCAGAACAAGGAATGTTTTATTCCTATTTTTATGTGCTTGGCATTTAATACATGTTTGTTAGGTAAGCAAAAGGAATTCCATTTATTTCTAATTTTCTTGTGTTTTCTAGCAAAAGACTAATACTTGTCCTTCAAAATTTTATCTGTACAACTGTAAGTCAGGAGAGGGAGTGGTGTAAAGAATTAACTGAAATTATAAATCTGATCTTTCCCCAACTATCCATCTTAAAAATAATCTCCCATTACCATTCTGTGCTCAAGATGCTTTGCTTTTGCATACCTTAAAAAACATTCAGTTCTGGTAAATAATAATTCAACTTTCAAAACATATCCATCAATCAAGTTATTAAGCACTTGTGCTCTTGGCAAAAAAAATGTATCATTTCGGGGCTATACTATATCCCACTCTAAATTACTGAATATTTTAAATTAGAAGTCTAATACTGGTTAATTCTAATCCAGAAAAAAACAATTCCTTGAGAGCAAGGATCACATTCATGGTTGTATTCTCCAAGATGGCATAATACCTACTAGGTGAACTCAAAGAACATTTCCAACACTTCAAGAAAATTTTAGTCTAATCTAAATTACTAAAGTTTTCAACCTATCTTGATTATTTTTAAAAAAAGGAAGCAATAATATTTTTTGTGACTTTCTAATCTTTTCAATTTTAGTTTTGTGGCAATTATTTTAGTTTAATAATAAATTTTAAAAATCAACTCAAACTTAGAATTTTTAATGTTTTTTTAATAATTTGGAGAAGAATGAAACATCTGGCAACTTATACTCAAAACATAATGCTAATTTGGTAATTATCATCCAGAAATTTGTTTTCACATTAGGTTAGTCACTGGGGATAGCTTAAGCAAGATGCATTAAAACTGGTAACAAAAAGAGAAAATTGGGCAGTGCCTGTGGCTCAGTGACTAGGGTGCCAGCCCCATATACCGAGGGTGGTGGGTTCAAACCTGGCCCTGGCCAAATCGCAACAACAAAATAGCCGGGCATTGTGGTAGGCGCCTATAGTCCCAGCTACTTGGGAAGCTGAGGCAAGAGAATCACCTAAACCCAAGAGCTGGAGGTTGCTGTGAGCTGTGATGCCATAGCATTCTACTGAGGAACAAAGTAAGACTTTTTTCAAAAAAAAAAAAAAAAAAGGGAGGGGGGGGAGAGAGATAGAGAGAGAAAATTAAGGCTGGGTGCAGTGGCTCACGCCTGTAATCCCACCACTTTGGGAGGCGGAAGTGGGTGGACCACCTGAGCTCATGAATTCAAGACCAGCCTGAGCTACAGCAAGACCCCATCTCTAAAAATAGCCAGGCACTGTGGTGGGGGCCTGTAGACCTTACTACTTGGGAGGCTGAGACAAGAGAATCAGTTGAGCCCAAGAGTTAGAGGTTGTTGTGAGCTATGACACAGTGGCACTCTACTGGGGGTGACAAAGTGAGACTCTATCTAAAAAAAAAAAAAAAAAAAATTTGTAAAATATGTTAATATTCTTATTTATATATCTCTAAGATTTAATGAATCATAATCATTTAAAAATATTGGTAAAATAAGCTATTTTAAGAACATAACTATGTTCTTTAATTTCCCAATAAACATAGTCATTCCTCCAAGTTGTACTCCTTATATACCAGTTCATTTTCCCATAAAAGGTTTTCAGACCAAAGTCTCTCCCTACTTACAGAAATCAAAAACATTTAAAGACCGGCTTTCTTTCTGGAAGTTCTATATTATCAAGATAGTTTACTTCCTTTCTGGGTACAACAAATGTAAAGTTGCAATTAGATAAATCAATCACTGTTATCTAATATAATTGAAAATCCCCACAGTTAATCTATACTCTAAAAGGGAATCCAGAATCTTATAATCAAATTAAAAAACAAAAACTAAAAAACTTCTTACTATAATGTTATTGCAACAAACGCTTCTAAAATTAAGTTTACTAATCAAGTAAATGTTTTATCAGACAAGGGTTAGCTGCCCTAAGAAAATGTGCATCATTTCTGAAATCTTCAAAGATATCACAAATTTTCTCCCAATATTCTGAGTATAGAGTTTAAAAAAAAAATTGCAGGCTAAGTGTCTATAGCTTAGTGGCTAGGATGCCAGCCACACCAGAGCTGATGTTACTCAACCTAAACCTGCCAAACAATGACAACTACAACCAAAAAATAGCCAGGCATGGCAGCAGGCGCCTGTAGTCCCAGCAACATGGGGGTTGAGGCAAGAGAATCACTTAAGCTCAAGAGTTTGAGGTTGCTGTGAGCTGAGACGCCAGGGCCCTCTACCATGGACAATATGAGACTCTGTCTCCAAAAAAAAATAATTGCGTATATTCATAATTTTCACACATACACCAGTAACTTACGAGAAGTTCCCCATGCAGTCTCTCTCCATTCATCATCCCCAAGAAATATGCTTTTTTGTCCATCTTTTGTTGAATCATCAGGTTCCCAAAACTTTTTGGTAGGCAAAAGCTATTTGGGTGGAGGAAAATAAAAATAAAAAAATAAATAAATCACAGTTAAATTTTATTCTAACTACCAAGTATTAACACACAGGAGATAGCAAATACGTGACTGTTTTCATAGCTAACGAAAATACAGAGTGGCCTATTTCTAAATTGTCTCATTAATAGTAAAATAACTTCTCATTTATCTTTATGTAGTGGCTCTAATCATTCTAGATCTAAACATTAATCAAAGTCTACTTCTGACTTTTGTACTTTTTTCCAATCATTATGTTCTCTTTATATACAAATTTATTCAAATGGCTTATTAAACTTCTTACTAAATATATATATAATGTCATAAATGTATCCATACAAATGGTTAACATTTTTCTTCACTTCCAAGTTCTGTACTTAGACCACCTCTTATCCTATAGCTTTCAGAATAGAAAATATTTCTTCATTCTAATTCAGTTATTCAATGGAAGTGAACTTCACAACTCTTACTAGCTCTTGAATACTATCAATCTATAAATCCCCAATTAGGAAACCATGGATAGTAGAAAACACACATAGAAAAAAGACCCACAAATACTTCTGAGTTACCAATCTCAAGGTGCTGTGCTCTATTCTATCTTGTGACACACACAGCACATAAAAATATATTGATACAACCATACACTGAGTACTCAAAATGTACATTTGTGCTATTTCTAATAATTCTTTAATAATTCATCCAGGTCTCTTCTTTCTACCACCTCTGTCACCCAGAGGATGTGAACTTGGAATATATTTGTTTAAAAGAAATAGATTGTTTTTAACATTTTTAAGAAGCACTCATAAGATATTCATCACTCTCAGCCCCTAATTAGGTGTCCAGTCTTTCAGTATTCACAATCAAACCTGGGTATATTTCTATTATACACTTGTCACACTAAATTACCTGTATTTGCCTCTTTAAGGGCACAGTGACTTCATCTTTAGTAACCCCTAAATTACTAAATTAGAGATAAGATTTGTGTATAAGGAATAAGATTGTATGTAAGACAGAGAAAAGCATGAACAAAGGTAAAAAATCTGAGAAAATGTACAGTGTACAGAACAGGGTATAACATGAAGGAACAGATGTAGGGAGGCTAAAAATTGATAATTCAACCAGGTCAGATTAAGGTCCCTTCTTAAAGACATGCTAAGGAAGTTGGATATAATATTGAAAGCAAAGGGGAATGAAGAGAAGCCAAAGAGTGCCCTTGTGTTTTAGAAAACAACTCAGGTTGTAAATTGTAAAAATAATAACTAGGAGGGGTTCAGAGGCCAGTTTAGCAGAAATACAACAAGAAAGCCAGGACAGCAAGAACTGAAAGAGTGTAATGGCTGAAAAAACTGGGAAGTTAAAATAGGTTTCAGAGACTTTTGGAGAGTCAACAGAATATGATACAAATGGTGGAGAAGGTGGGGGGAAAGGATAAAACTTCAGAAATTTGGATAACAAGATAAACAGTAGTGCTATTAGCCAAAATGGAAAACCAAAAACCAAAAGCAGTAGTTTGAAGGAAGGGGGGAAAATTCAATGTGGGCATACTCCTAATTTAAATCTTTTGCTAAACAAAATATTCCTAATTTTAAAAGAAACTATTCTTTAAATTTTTTTTTAAGTTAGAATCTTCCTGGGCTGTAAATGATTTCTATTTATAAGTGTAGCCATTTTAAACAATAATCTGCTCTAATAAAGATTTTGGTAAGTAAACTGCAGCCTCCATTCTTTCAATTTTTACAATCTCACCATAAAAAATCCATGCAAATATTCAGACAAAACAAAGCTAAATCTGACATTCAAGCATCATATTTTATATGTTTAAATAACTGAAAGTTTAAACATAGTCAAAGGCAAGTTAATCCCTTAAAAATGAGTCATTGCAACCAGTTGAAAATAATTCCTGAAATAAAAAAATGCTTTTATCCCATACTTTCACAAAGAAAAATATCTCAGTATCGAAGGAAGAACAAATAAGGAATCTAAAATAAAGGTACAACAACAGAAGGATTAATCACAGACACAGAAGTCTCTTAACCAGACTAATCTTCTGAGCTAGAATGCTTTGAGACTATTTCCAAACTCTTCTGAGATACTATTCTTTTGAGTACCTTCACAGACAACTGCTTGAGAATGTTTTCCCCCTAAACTAAGGGGAAAAAAAATCTGTCAACCACTTAGCAAGTGTGCCTACTTTGCTAAGCACTATAAGTATCTTTTGTTTGCAAACATGCATAGAAAAAATAATTTAGTAGTTAAAATTTAATACTTCTACCAAATGCCTTCACCAACATTCTAGAAACTGTCTTCTGTGACTGTTGACACACTGACTCAAATACTTTTAGATAAACTACTAGCTGGTGACCAAGAATAGGTTAAAACGGACTAAATTCCCCGGGAAGGCAACAATTCAAGATAGAACAGTTAAAGAAAAAAAGAAAAGGTTCAACATGCACTGATTGAAAAGCAATAAAAACAGAGACTTGCCCCTGGAGACTTTTTTACTGTAGAAACAGGGAAATATATTATAGAAACCAAGGCTAAGAAATCTTAAGATCTGTAAACTATATTATGCAACACCACTTCATATTAGTTCCCCAAGTCACAAAAGCTCTAAACCAAGATTAGGCAACTCAGTGTTTCTTGTCAACCTACTCTTCTACCTTTTCAACCTGGATATGACGGAGTGAATATGCAATGTCCTTTACTTCAAAAAGTATTTATGGCTTGCCCACTCTATCTCCAAAGAAATCCATCAGCACCTTAGCATGTCACATCAAGAACAAATCAATCAATCAAATTCCTGGCCCCAACATTTATACAAGGTATACTACATATTTTTTAATACAAATTATGTAAAATCTCCAAACCAACCAAATTATCATAATCCAAAGACTTTGAAAAAATTAAATGTCACTATTATGACATTTTAAATTAAGATGTTTATAACTTATCCAAACTGGGACATTTCTGAGAAATGGAAAGTTATATTAGTAATTATGCCATGACAACAGATAAACATCTGGACTGTCTTGAATAAATCAGAATGCAAGGTCACTCTACTTATAATGGAAGGTCATAAAAGAAGGGAATAAATGCTAAAATCTAAGTTGTGTAGAAAACAAAAAATAAAAATTTCCCAGAACACAAGAATGGCGCTTTTCTAGGTTTTAATCTTTTCTCGTTAATAAAAAAATTACAATTTTTTTATTTTTTCAACTCATACCACTTCCTCAAATCTTCTCTATTCCTAAAATCCCTTAGTATCAACAGCAAACAGTCACTTCCAAAAGGGAAGCAGTACTGCAAATAGTCAAGACACTTAGTTCAAACTGCAGTTCCAGCACTATTACATGCCTTGGGCCAGTTTTTAATTAACCTTTCTGAGCTCCAGATTCCCCATCTGTAAAGGAATAATAATAAGGGTCCAGTCACAAAAATCATTATGATGCTAGAATAAAGTAAATACTGCTTGGCCAGCATCTCCTACATAGCAGGCACATCAATATGAAGTACCATCACTACTAAAATATGAATCCTTTACTGTAAGACATGAATTTACACACTGGCTGACATTTAACTGGTTGAATATTTTAAAAGATCATTTTATTAGTCACTACAAAGATTTTTGTCTAGAGCTATTTGTCTTTTTTTCCCTTGAGTCACTTTAAGTATTATAGTGAAATGATAAAATCCATTATTTATAAAAAACAAAACAAAAACTTGCCTAATGTAATCACATTTTGCAAAAGGAAATAAAGACAGAAGTTAAACTGTCTAAAGTTCCATATAGAACTGATACATTGTAGCAACAAGATCAGAACCCATGTAATTCTAAAGGCTTTCTCTTTACACTTGACTATCACAGAAGAGAGTACTTTTCAATCTGTTTAATTCATCAATATTTCTAAAATTTTCCAGTATCTACCAATAGGTATAATAAAAAATAAAACAATTTAAGATATTTTAATGATATTCTTCCCATTAGGTAGTTTAAAACAGACTTGTTAATATAGGGATTATGAACACAAACTATGATGAGCTGTTTAAATACTATATGATATGGCTGGTTTCCATTCCAGTTATACCTAACAGCTCAGCTCAAAGAGCACTTGAGAGACAGATGTCATTCATACAAAAGGTTATTCTTATTACTATTTTTAAAAAGTCAGTCATAACTCTAGTGAGAGATGTGAGAGAAAAAAGTCTCCTAACTCCTCTATCCAGTGTTTTCCACTTCACTACACTACATGGAATTGTAATTTAGAAGTTTTCTGTAATTCTTCTTTTAAATATTATGTCAGAACACTGTTTATTATTCTACCCTATGAAAATACTTTCAAAATAAAACTCCGTAACTTAAATTCTGGGTTCCCCTAAAGAATTTCAGGAAGAATCTTGTGGTATTTAAAGATAAACAGGAACCCCAGTTACATAGGCCACAACAATCTAGAGAAGATATTAGAAACGTGCCTCTGCAGTATATCTGATTAAAACACTCTACAATGAAGATGAGTTTAATCTCCTTATAGATACATTTTGTTCTTTAAACCACATGACATAACGCACAAGGTCTTTTGACAAAAAACAAGCTTTTAGGAAAAACCAGTAAGGGTGAATTTATGAATAGATTAATACAAATCTGTTCTTATTTCTGGATGAACAAGCAGAAAAGACTGCTCATCTAATGATGACCCAGGAAAGCCATCATAATCTACAAAACACAGTACATTTGAAATTAGTCCTATATGTAAACGCAATGCTTTGTACACTAGAGATTTACAACACTTAAGACATAATAAGCAAAAACTTTAAAGAAAAAACAAGCATTTTTAGAAAACTCAAGATCCCAAAAACTCAAGCCTGTTTTAAATTTATTCCAATGAATGAATTCTGGGATAAAACAAAAATCAAAAAAATCTCACCTGTCAGGAAAGGAGGAGAAGACTGGTGAGAGAGAGACAGGCAAAGAAGGAAATCCCAGAAGGTTCCCTGCTGCCTGTGAGATGAGGAAAGATAGAAAGGCTTGTGGGAGAGAGAACCCAGACACAGAAATCTGAGTAGGTTTCTTAGCTATCTCTTAGAAGTAACATTATTAGTTGATAAACTGTTAAGAAAAACAGCTTATTTAAAAATATATTTTTACTGGGTAAAGGTCAAATACAATGACCCACTGCTATCCACCAGGTAGTCTAAATTCTAGGCATTTTTACTCTGTATCTGACATGTCCATTAAGAAAGCCTGGATTAAAACTTATTTCATATTATTCAACCTAGCTCCTCTTTACCAAAACCTCAGATACCCTTCCTCCACCCCCAAATACCTAAACTCTTTTAACTACTGTTTCTGCTCCTGACATTTAACTGCAAAGATATCTCTGGATGTATCAAGTAGTAGTTAGAAAGGGGGAAAAAGAGCCAATTTATAAACATGTACAATAGACATCTAAGAAGTATATGGAGCCTAACTAGAATTAATGTTAAGGGCGTGATTTCAACTTGCTCTTAAAAAGAAAGTTCACAAACTAGAAAGCTGAAAACACTGTACAAATCTGCTTTTAAAATATGTTATTCTGCTTTCTAAAGACCAAAGAAAACAAGTGGACAGTGGCAGGGAAAGAACAAAAGCCCTTTTCAACTACCTTTTAATTCCCCCATAGCATAACAATGCCTAAGCAGCCACTGCACTGCAGAGAAGCTATAGTTTTCCTTAACAAAAATATTACTTCCTCTCTCAAATTTCTTAGGGCCCAGAATTTTACCTTATGCACTGAACTAACAAATTTATTTTGGCAATACTTAAGCTTAAGCACCTTAACTCACCCTTAAATCAGTCCTCTGAAAATGACAAACTCTTTGGAAAACGCTGTTCTGAAGAAGGGGAGGGTTAGCTAGCTGCAGGGTGCCCTCTTGTGGCCCAAAGGAGTGACTGGACTCTTTTTCTGCATCTGAAGAGCACAGCATTGAATGGAGTGAGTCTCATGAAGGTTTCTAATCTACCAAAGTAAAATAATCTCCAGGAGCAAGCAGTTAATTACATGTCTTAGGTCGGTTCACTGTTATTTTCTATTATCAAAGTCTATGTTAGTAGTATAGAACATGACAAAATATAGATGTGACCACAAGAGTTTTCATAAAGTTCTCTAAATATTCATTAACTGTATGGAAAACTAAGTATTTTTGATGCGTTAAAATATGTAATGGTGAGATCAATATTGGGTACCCTAAAGAAAATCACGAATTAACAAGAATGATAAAATCCATTCAAACATGTAAAGTACCTACTATGCTAGGCATTCAAAGCTAGCAATTTACAGGGGAGACAAATACAAAACAAACTGTAACCAGCAACATAATAAAAGTTTATGTATAAAGAACCAGAAGTCAATAAAGTGATTATTCTACTGAAGATAGCAAAGGGACAACAGGTATGTTTTTTCAGTAGAGTCTTGGAGAGAACTAGAAGTTTATTAACCAAATAGCTTTGAATGAACAAGAAATTTTTTTTAGAGGGAGAATAGTGAACAATCAAGTGAGGCTAAAGCAAACACAACATACATATATAAAACAACAGAACAAGGGTAAAGGAAGTATTTTCTTCTGAGCAAAGCTAATTATAGTTCATTACCAAAATACAAGACATTACCTAACCAAGTCAATCAAATCACCTAAACACAAATAACCACACTAAGAATTACTGCTAAAAGTTAAAAAAAAAAAAAAGCTAAAACTCCAACTGCAGAATTGTGTAATTTGAGATTTAAAAACCTTCCATTTAGTTTGAAGCATGTAATCAAAATTTTCAAGATTTATGGTTTCTTAAAAAAGTTTCAATGTCCCAAAATAGGTATTTATAAAGATAGAAATTCTTAGTATTCAATACTTACCTCTCCCATTCCCCGAGATTCTAATGCAAGAGCTTGAAAATCATGATTCATTTCATCCACAGATCAAACCTGTTGAATAATGAAAAGAAAGTTAAAAGAAATGTCTAAACAGACTGCATCAACTATTTCCATATTATATTACTGTTATTACTAACTTTAGCATGACATGAAAGGGACAAAAACCAGTTTCTCTATGAAGAGAGGTTTTCCCAAATAAAGTACACAATGGCAATGTACATTACATTACAATGTACATTAAAATTTGTGGAAAACATGAGATCAAGGGTGCTTAAGCAAAAGAACAGATGGAAAGTAAAAATCAAGCTTAAGCACTAAAATAGTTCTATTGTTATAAAATAATTCTGCATTACTAATTCAGTTAAAGAGTTTTCAAAATTACTCAGACTTTTATTATCTGTGGGCCTCATACAATAATTATAAAAATTTGCTGCAGGCTTGGCGCCTATAGCACAGTGGTTACTGCACCAGCTGAGGAGTTCGAACCCAGCCTGGGCCAGCTAAACAATGACAAACTGCAACAAAAAAATTGCTGGCCGCTGTGGAGGGCTCCTGTAGTCCCAGCTACTCAGGAGGCTGAGGCAAGAGAATCACTTAAGCCCAAGAGTTTGAGGTTACTGTGAGCTGAGACACCACAGCACTCTACCAAAGGTAACATAGTGAGACTCTGTCTCAAAAAAAAACCAAAATTGCTGTGAATATTTAAGTAGCAAAATATACTCCAATAAAATGGTGATCCAGTTCTATCTGAAAGCAACATTTAATTAACCTGCTTTGAGAGTGTAGTATAATATTCAGAGTATAATATTTAATAATCTCAGCCACACTCAATGCTTTGAGGGCTATCTATATGTCTCAGCACTGCCCCATTTGTATCACAAAACAAATCTCTCTCCTTTTTAAAATTTCTTATCTCCTTTCATTCTCCCACATGCCACAGGAAATTCCAAATTTACTCATCTTTCTTCCTTACTTCTAACTTTGTATTATTTCCTTTTTAACACCCATTATTCCCTTACCAAGTCTTACCAAATCCCTTAATCGACTTTCCAGCTGTCTGTTCAGACAACCAATACCTCTAACCTAAAGCACTACAATCCTCTTCCTGTCTCCTTATCCCACAATCTAATCTCCAAAGTATAATCAGTCATCTTTTGAATTGTAACCTGATCATGGAACTCCCATATTTTAATCCTTCCCTTAAAGATAAAGCTCAAATTCCTCAATGTGGTTTACAAAGGGACAGAATAATTTTCTCCTATGAGATAACAGCAGCAACCACATGGTCTTGCTTTGAACAATGATTTCAGTAACTAAACACCTAAAGCTATGGCTAGAGTGTAAGTATGCAAAAATCAACTATCAAAAAGCTCTACAGGCCCAGTACAGTAGCTCATACCTGTAATCCTGACACAATGAGAAAGACTGAAGCAAGAAGATCACTTGAAGCCAAGAGTTTGAGACGAGCCTGGGCCACAAAACGAGACTCTATCTCTACAAAAAAATTTTAAAAATAGCTATGCATGGTGGTGCATACCTGCAGTCCCAGTTACTAGGGAGGCTGAGGCAGGAGAGGATCACTTGAACCCAAGTGTTCAATGGTGCAGTGAACTATGCCACACCACTTAACTTCAGCCTGGGAAATAAGAGTGATACCCTACCTAACACCCCCCACCCCCAAAAAAAACAAAATAAAAAAAAAAACACACTCTACTTCAATCTTTTTATCAAAAGGTGCTGGGACAATGAGACATCCTTATAGAAAACAATGAACCTCACTCAACACATATCTTACACCACTTTATACCTTAAAAAAAATTTTTTGAGACAGAGTCTTACTATGTCACCCCTCGGTAGAGTGCCATGACATCACAGCTCACAACCACCTCAAACTCTTGGGCTTAAGCAATTCTCTCGCCTCAGCCTCCTAAGCAGCTGGGACTACAGGCACATGCCATAATGCCTGGCCGTTTTTTGTTGTAGTTGTTATTGCTGTTTAGTTGGCCTGGGCCAGGTTCAAAACTGCCAGCTCTGGTGTAGGTGGCTGGTGCCCTAACCACTGAACTACAAGGCACCAACCCCTTGATATAAAAATTAACTCAAAATGGGATCATATGCCTAAATGTAAAGCCTAAAAGTATAAAACTTCAGAAAAGTTTTATAGAGGAGAAAAGCTAAGTGATCTTGTGTTTGGCCAAGAGTTTTCAGATAAACATCGTAAGAAAAACTGATTGAATTAGATTTCACCAAAATTAGTAACATGTTCTACAAAAGACACTATTAAGAAAATGAAAAGCCAAGCCACAGACTAGGAAAAAAATAGTTGCAAAGCACATATTCTATAAAGGACTTATATCTACAACACAGAAAAAAATCTTTTAAAAATACATAGGGAAAAATCCATAAGAGAAAATGTGCAAAAGCGCTTAACTGATATATCATGATATATCAAAGTGGACAAACAGAGAGCAAACAAGTTACTTTTTTCCTCTTAATTACTTGCTAGAAAAGCTGGATTTGGCTCAGCGCCTGTAGCTCTACAGCTAGGGCACCAGCCACACACACTGGAGCTGGCGGGTTAGAACCCAGCCTGGGCCTGCCAAACAACAATGACAACTACACCAAAAAATAGCTGGGTGTTGTGGTGGGCACTTGTAGTCCCAGCTACTTGGGAGGCTGAGGCAAGAGACTCGCTTAAGCCCAAAAGTTTGAGGTTGCTATGAGCTGTGACACAACAGCACTCTACCGAGGGCGACATGAAACTGTCTCAAAAAAAAGAGAAGCTAGATTCATTAACAGTTACCACAAAATAAAAATTTCCTTCATCCTTCCATCAATCCAGTAAGGTTTTACAGGCCATCTTCCATGTGTAAAACTTTGTAGGCAAAAACAAGTTAAATGGGTCTTTTATGTTTCCTAGTAATGAATAAGGGAGTAACTCCTATCACACCAAATCCCCCTATAAGTAACTATAAAACCCAGACAAAATATAAAAATTACTTCAAAAAAAAAAAAAAAAAAAAAAAAGAGCTGGCTAGGCCCAGTGGTTCACGCCTGTTATCCTAGCCCTCTGGGAAGCTGAAGTGGGTGGACAGCTTAAGCTAATGAGTTTGAGACCAATCTGGTCAAGAGCGAAACCCCAGAGTTCAAGGTTGCTGTAAGGGATGACGACATGGTACTCTACCCAGGGCAAGAGAATAAAACTCTGTCTCAAGCAAAAAAAAAAAAAAAGAACTGGCACAAACTAAGACAAGAGATGGGTAGTTTTTTGTTTTTTGTTTTTTTGCCTGAGGACAGGCCGGGTGTGGAGGTGGGGCCCTAAAATTCCTATAGAAAGTAATCTTAATGGCACGAAGAACCAAAGGACAATATGGGGCACTTTGTGCATCAAATTAAAATCACCATTCTCCAAAAGACTACAAGAGAACCTACACCTTTAGAAAGTATGGGAGAAACTACTGACGATATTGGCCTGGGGAAGGACTTCATGAAGATGACCTGATTGGCAATTGCAGCAACAACAAAAATAAATGGAACCTGATGAAGCTAAGAAAGTTTCTGTGCAGCTAAAGATGACAATTAAAGCAAATAGACAATCTTCAGAATGGGAGAAAATATTTGTATGTTATAAATCTGACAAAGGCTAACAACCACAATCTACAAAGAACTCAAAACTAATCAACAGGAAAAGAGCAAACAATTCTACTTATCACTGGGCAAAAGACATGAATGGAACCTTCTCCCAAGATGAAAGAATAATGGCCAAAAAACACATGAAAAAAATGCTCATTGCCTCTCACTATCACAGAAATGCAAATCAAAACCATGATGAGATATCACCTAACCCCAGTAAGAATAGCCTATACCATGAAGTCTCAAAGCTGCAAATGCTGGTGTGGATGTGAAGAGAAAGAAATACTTATCACTGTTGGTGAGACTGCAAATACAGTCTTTTTGGAAAGAAATGTGGAGAATCCTCAAAGAGCTAAAAGACCTTCCTTCCATTTGATCCTGCAACCCCAATACTAGGTATCTATCCAGATGAAAAAAATAGTTTGGAATACAATCCATAATTATAAGACAAACGAGAAAATAGGAAAATGTGAACTAAAGGGGAAAAGTCAATTAATAAACCCCAAGATGATGGGGTTAGAATTAGTAGGCAAGGATCTTAAAGCAAGTATCGCATATGCTGTCCTTAGGTGCTCTATACATGTTCCAAAAGAATGAACAAATACAAATAGCAGAAATAAAGAAAAAAAAAAACCTAATGGAAATTCGTAATCTAAAAATTGTTTTTAAAACTACACTGGATGCACTTAGCAGATCGCAAACAACAAAAGAAAAGGTCAGTGAATTTGAAGACAGATCAATAGAGACTTTTAATATGAAGAACAAAAAGGAAAAAAAAAAGCGGGGAAAAAATGAACAGAGCCTAGGTAATTTATGGGATGTCTAAGTCAAGTAAAACGTAAAGAGAAATTTCTGAATTTAAAATGTTGTTCAGGAAGAACTGTGTAATTTGCAGGGTATGTACAGACCTGTTGGTCTTTGGTATGTTTGAAGAATAAAGATAAGGCTGGGAGCTTTACTAGAAAGAGAAATATTATATATTATTTTGAAAGAGAACTCATTTGCACCGAAGAAACTTTTAGAAACTGGTAAGCTGAATGGTGACCATGGCAGGTAAAAGCAGTCTTAAGAGCCACAGCAAGTTGTTTTAGCTATTAGGTAAAACTGGTCTTAGTGGTTACAGCAGGTCATTTCAGCAGCTGGGCCACTAGAAAACTTAATTTTTAGAGCAAGTGTTACATGTTCCAAGTACTTTTTATACCCTGTGGCTCCTTGATTCTTAATCAGGTAAAAGAATGACCCAATTTATATAATTAATTTTGACAGGGACAGTACCAAAGGGTATAACTTACATGTAACTGGAGACTGGAAGAGAGGGGAAAAAACATCTGAACAAAGGCCAGAAATTTCCCCAAATTTAGTCATAGCCAAAAAATCCCACACCTGTACACATCACAATAAAAACACTGAAATATAGAGAAAATCCTGAAGGCAGCCATAAAAAAACACAACATATTACATACAGAGAAATGATACATGAATGACAGCTAGTCAGAAACAATGTGGGACAGAAATAAAGAAACAGACTTTAAAGCGCTGAAAGGAGAAAACAATGCCAACACAGAATTCTGTATATGGTGAAAATATCCTTGTACAATAAAGGCTGAAAGACTGTGCTATTACAAAATATTTATTTTGTTTGTTTACTGACAAAAAGCTCCTAAGACTCTTGGAATCTCTGGAGTGGGTAATTTTTTTGTATGCTCATGAGCTATCGCCTGGAGAGCCAAGATGAGGGCTGGATGCCAGGGGAATCAACCTTTCAAGGAAAGGAGAATTTTCAATCCTCACCTCTACCCCTGTGAAGTGTGAGGGAGTGGAGGTTCAGGTGACCACCAACGGGCAATGATTGTAACGCCTATGTAATAAATTTTGAACAAAAACTCAAGAGAACAGAGTTCTGGGAAACTAACTTGTGGAGGTACCTGGAAAGGTGGTACACAGAGGACATGGAAACTCCCTGCCTTCTTTCCTGTACCTTGCTCTATGCATCTCTCCCATATGGCTGTTGATCTGTTTCTTTATAATATTCTTTGTAAGTGGGCAAACATAAACAATGCTTTTCCCTGAGTTCAGTAAGCTGTTCAAGCAAATGAATTTAACACAAGGAGAGAGTCATGAGAACCTCCAATTTATAGCTGGCCAGTATAGGTAACAACTTACAATTTACAACTGGCACCTGAAGTTGGTGGGTGAGTAATATGGGACTGAGTCCTCAATCTGTGGGACATGATGCTCTCCCTAGGTAGAGAGTATGAGAATTGAGTTACACCATACCCAACTGGTACCCACTGGAGAATTGGCTGCAGAACTAATTACTTAATACCTCTATACATCTGGAGTCACAGAAGTGTGTGTTATGAGAGTTTAGTAGCAGAAACTGACTTTTCCTATAGTTCCATATTTGGTATCAGAAGTGGGATTTGCCAGTACAGCCCTTGCTCACAGCAATGTGGTTTGGAAGAAAAAAGGATGGAGGATGAGTAATTTTTGATTCCTCGTTGGCCAACTGGTCACTCATAGTATGGCATAGCAACTGTGCTACACTCAGTAACTAAGTTACCAATAGAACTAAAAAGATAGATCCAACTCCCAGAAAGTTGGCTCACACGTTTCATAAGAAAATGCAGACTAACAGAATAGCGAAATTGAAATTAAAAAATCAAACTAAGCTCAGATGTCAGGGAGTCTGAGCTTTGGTCACTGGCGGTCCTCTAAGAGAAAAATTATGCAGAGACAACAGAAAAGTACCTCCAGGACCTATGGTTACAAAGGCAGTCAACGTGGGGAAAAGACACAATTGTGAAACTGTTAAAACAAGAGCATTTAGAAGAATTGTTTCATTTTGTAGACCACTATCACAGTTTCCTGAGGACACTATACTAAAATGGATTGAGTAACTAATTCAGTAACAGTATGTTCAGTTTTAAATGCTGCCTAACAGAAGAGCACATTGGGTTAAGGCAGGACTCAGCTCATTGTGGAACAATCACTGACATCTATATGTGATTCAGAAGGCTATCTCCTAGGGACTAGCCAATCTGATGAACTAACTGGATGAAAGTTACTGTAAGGTCTATTTACCCTGAGAAGGGGAACTGTTCAACTCTTACCTATAAAGGATGTAACACATCATTTTATTATTTTTATGCAGTATTATATAGCTATTAGAAATATTTTTAAAAATGCTTATATAGTAATATTAAGATTGAAAGGAAATAGCTCAGATGTTTTTTGATCTGTATTTTATTGCCTTTCTACAACAAACGTGTAAAATTTATGAATGAAATGAAAAAGTTTTATTTTAAAACAACAAAAATAAACAGTAGTAAACCTAAGAATTTTTCTCATGAGTAAAGTACAGGAGTTTTACTGACACCCTTTTATGCTTGCTTGCAGGTTTTTGTCTGTGGTCCTAACAAATCAGATCGTAAATTAAAGAACTAGATAAACTTTAAGAGGTTTCTTAGCTCTGTGGATGCATTCTTACTGTTGGAGTGAAACATGCCCACAGTACAGGGGGTTAACAGACTTTCTGTAAAGGGCCAGCCAGATAGTAAACATTTAAGGTTTTGCAGTCTCTGCTCCAACTACTCAACTATGCTTGAGCAGCACAAAAGCACCTGCAAGACAACAATAAAATGAATGAGCAAGGATGTATCCCAATAAAATTTTATGAACAGTAAAATCTAAATTTCATGTTTTTTATATCACAAAATACTATTCTTTTTTTCCCCCAATGAATTCAAAATGCAAAAACCATTCTTACAGAATGGGCCATGCACAATCAGATTATTAAGTCAGATTTGGCCTACAGGTCATCATTTGCTGACCTCTGCTCTAGTGCAATTTACCATCACAAAATTCAAATGTAAATAATCCACTCTCCACCAAAAGCACACTGAAAGTTAAACACAGGGCTCTGCTTTCAACTTTTCCACTTACAGTATCCCCAGGCATAGTTTTCCCCTTAAAATTAATGGGGGTTTCAGATCCCATCTAAATGAAGATAATTTTATTATCTTTCAGTGACCAGGGTAGTTACAGGAAAAAATTTAAAACAAACACACATCCTCACCTGACAAGTCTTAGGCTGTTTTCAGTTAAGAGTGTTGTTTATTTCAATCATGAGGTAGAAAATATGAGTGCAACAATGGTATAGAAATAAAAATGTTCAACTCTCCATATTAGCAATAAAAAGCTGAAGGGGTTTGGGGGAAGGTCCCACATGTCACTAAGTTGGACTCCAAAATTTTTACAAAATGCCCATATGCTAGTCTCTCTGTAGCAGCTACAAATGCTGTTATCATCTGATGGCAATGAAAAAGTTATAATTTGGACATGAACTTAATGACTTTACACTGAATGGTTAGTAAACCTTAGGAAGAAACAATCTCTTCTATCTAACAAGCAATAGAGCGAGCAATTGGTTTTTATGTGAGTCACTATGAAATTTGAGACAGATTGTGTTATGGGCTATTATTTCACTTCCAAGAAACACAGTGAACAGTGTCCTTTCCTATTCACCCATGCAAGTCTGAAGTTGCTCTACTTATTGGTGTTACTGGGAGAAGTTTTTCTATTTCTGTCCACGCAAGATTTTACATTTCTTGATTTTTGCATATCTCAAAACATTTCGTTATGACCTATGTCCAACATTGAATTAACTAATTTAAATAAAATGTATTTAGAAGTTATGTTATAATTGTTTCCTAGCACAGAAAAAAAGATAGCAGTCTTAATTTTGCTCATTCTGAATTTTAATATTATTAACTTTTTTTCTATAGGCAGATTATTACTAATTACGTGAGTAAAGTAAGGCACCTCAAATAACTACTTGGTTGAGTTCTGTAATGGTTTTCATATTTACTAGCACATAATTTAAAAAATTGATAGGCTCGGCGCCTGTGGCTCAATCGGCTAAGGCACCAGCCACGTACACCTAAGGTGGCGGGTTCAAATCCCCAGCCCGGGCCCGCCAAGCAACAATGATGGCCGCAACCAAAAAATGGCCAGGCATTGTGGCAGGTGCCTGTGGTCCCAGCTACTTGGGAGGCGGAGGCAGGAGACTCGCTTGAGCCCAGGAGTTGGAGGTTGCTATGAGCTGTGATGCCATGGCACTCTACCCAGGGGGATAGCTTGA
>CAUYQV010178433.1:0-16370 GCA_963574575.1 Galagoides demidoff
TGTATACACAAGAGAAATGAAATGTACGTCCACACAGAAACTTGCACGTGAATATTTATAGCACCATTGTTCATAATGGTAAAAAAGTAGAAACAACCCAAATATCCATCAAATGGGGAAGGATAGTCAAAATGTGGTATCCATACAATGGAATATTTTTCTATAATAAAAAGAAATACTGGCTCGGCGCCTGTGGCTCAATCGGCTAAGGCACCAGCCACATACACCTAAGGTCGCGGGTTCAAATCCCCAGCCCGGGCCCACCAAACAACAATGAAGGCTGCAACCAAAAAATGGCCCGGCGTTGTGGCGGGCGCCTGTGGTCCCAGCTACTTGGGAGGTGGAGGCAGGAGACTCGCTTGAGCCCAGGAGTTGGAGGTTGCTATGAGTTGTGATGCCATGGCACTCTACCCAGGGGGATAGTTTGAGGCTCTGTCTCAAAAAAAAAAAGAAATACTGATAATATATAATGTAGACCTTGAAAATATCATGCTAAGTAAAAGGGGCCATCCATACAAGACTATGTATTATATGATTACATTTATATGAAATGTGCCAGGACTTCAAGACACTTTAATAATCAGCCATTTAGTTCATCTCCAAAGAACTGAAGATTCTGGCAGTTTATGTCAATGCAGTCTTTTCTACATTATTAACTGAAGAAAAATGGGTGCCTTTGCAGATTTTTTAAGATATGAAACAAGCCAGGTGCAGTGGCTCACAACTTTAATCCTCTGGAAGGTCAAGGTGGGTGTATTGCCTGCACTCGGGAGTTGAGGACCAGCAAGAGCAAGAGCAAGACTCCATCTGTACTAAAAATAGAAGTATATATGATTTTGTCACATGTTATTGCCATAACAGAAGATACATTTTTTAAAAAAATTTAGAACATTCTCTTAAAATTTAGGATGAAGCAATTTTATTTTCAAGTACTGAAGATAAGTTTCTTGGTTCACTGCTTTTTTTGGTCAACCTTTCATGAGCATCTAAGCCTGAGCATATCCGTCTTTGATTTTATAAGTGTGATAATTAATTGAACAATTGAAAACTCATTTCCAAATTATGAGAGGCCAGACATGGTGGCTCATGCCTGTAATCCTAGCACTCTGGGAAGCTGAGGTGAGTAGATTGCCCTGAGCTCAGAGGTTTAAGACCAGCCTGAGCCAGAGTGAGATGCCATCTCTACAAAGAAAGCTGGGTGTTGTGGCAGGCGCCTGTAGTCCCAGCTACTTGGGAGGCTGAGGCAAGAGAATCACTTATGCCCAAGAGTCGGAGGTTGCTTTGGCTATGATGCCATGGCACTCTACTGAGAGCAACATAGTAACACTCTATCTAAAAAAAAAAAAAAAATCCTGCTATTTGCAGCAACATTATGTAAAGTAAAATAAGCCAAGCACAGAAAGAAAAAAATCTCATGTTTTGACTCTTATGTGGGAGCAAAATATTAAAAACATTGGTCTCGTGGACACAGAGATTAGAATGGCAGTTACCAGAGGCTGGGAATGGTAGGGGGAGTAGGGGGATAAAAGAGAATGGTTAACAGGCACAAAAAATATAGTGAGATAGAATGAAAAATATTTGCTAGCACAACAAAGTGACTATAATCAACAATAAGGGTAGGTAGACTTTAAAATAACTGCAAGAGTAGAATTACAATGTTCCTAACACAAAGAAATGATAAATGCCTGAGGTAATAGATACCCAAATTACCCTAGCTTAATTAATACATATTGTTCGCCTGTATCAAAATCACATATACTTTATAAACATATAACTATTGTGTACCCATAATGATTTTTTTTAATTGCCCTTGTTTGATAAGGGGAATGAGCAGGAGCATTGTCATGGTGGAGAAGTTCTTTCTGAAACTTTTCTGGGGATTTTTTTGCTATAGCTTTGGCTGATTTTCTCAAAACACTGTCATAATAAGCAGATGTGATTGTTCTGTGACCCTTCCCATAGGGGAAGTCAGCAAGCAAAACATGTTCAGCATCCCCCAAAACTGTTGTCATGACCCTTGCTCTTGACTGGTCCGCTTTTGCTTTGACTGGACTCATCCACCACTTGGTAGCCATGGCTTGATTGCTCTTTGCCTTTAGGATCATACAGGTAAAGCCATGGTTCATCTCCTCTCACAATTCTTCCAAGAAATGCTTCAGGGTCTTGATCCCACTTTTTAAAAATTTACATTGAAAGTTCTGATATTTGTCTGTCGCATGATCTGGGTGCAAAGGTTTTGTACCCATCAAGTGGAAAGTTTGCTCAACTTTAATATTTCAGTCAGAATTGTGTACATGAAGCCAATGGCTGTGTCTGTGGTGTTGGCTGTTTTTGCTGTTAACTGCTAGTCTTCTCAGGGCATGACAAGATGTATTTTTCCTCACAAACTGATATGACTGGCCTGCCACTGTGGTCTTCACCTTCAACATTGTCTCATTCCTACTTAAAACAAGCTATCTATTTGTGAACTGCTGAGTTCTTTGGGGCATTGTTCCCATAAACTTTTTGTAAAGTATCAAAATGACTATTTCATCCATTCTTTTACCCAAGCTTCACCATAAATTTGATGTTTGTTTTGGTTTTAATTTTAGCAGAATTCACATAACTCTGATAGGGGCTCTTGTCAAATTTACGTTTTATCCTTCTTAGTACCCCAAACTTGATCCTGTTCACGTTTATATGCGTTTCCTTTGATGGGAAAAAGCTTGGAAATTGTGCATAGTTTTTTTATAATACATATTTTCCATGAACTTTTTAAGACTCCTTGTATTCACACCTAGTCTGTGGTTTTCATTTTTAAAAATTTTTCTTTGAAAGACTAAAGTTTAATTTTGGTAAAGTTCAAATATTTGTGTCTTTATCATTTTAAAGTCATTACTTGCAAATGACTCTCTAACACTGAGAAAAGACTATTAAATCCTCTAGCAGTGGTTCTCAACTTTCCTAATGCTGCGGACCCTTTAATAAAGTGGTTGAGAACCGCTGCTCTACAGTGAAGGAGTCTCTGAGAGACACTATCAAGAGTGTCTGTTGTTTTGCAATTTGGACAGATTTTAGAGCCTTTTGTTAGGAAGGGCTCCATTCCAGGTGAGCCATTTTGTAAGTAACAGCATAAATGAGCTTAAGCACAATTTGTAAATGAGAAATATGTTTCCTAGAAGAAGTTGTAGGTGCTTAAAGGGTCAATAGCTGTTTCTTGACAGTGTCATGATTAGAGCAACCTTCAGTTTACCAAATAATTTTCAGAAATTTAACCAAGGTGACCTCCTATGCAATTGTATGTTCTGAATGAATGTGTCAGATGAATCTATACGGAGGAGAAAGTCATCAATATAATGTCATACCTGTGTTCCTGGAGAAAATAGGGTACAGTTAAGATCTTACCCTCAAAGTTACCTGTTACGATGAGGTGCCCCATAGTAGCCATGTACAAATGTATTGGTGTCCTTTGTAGGTGAGGGTGAACTGCAGTCCGGCAACTGTTGAAGCAGGCGTTGAACAGAGTGTATTAACCAATCTTAATAGCAAAATATTTACTGGTTAAGTCAGTAATTTCAATTACATGAGGTATGAAGCCTTAGTGAGGGCCACAGCAACAGGTTTGAAGTAATCTACTGTGAGGCCTCATCCATTCTCCCTGAGGATAAGAACAGGCCAAATTGGGCTGTTTTATGGATAAGCAGTAGGGATAATCATCCCTTCTCTAAATAGATCTCATATAATGGACTTCAATCATTAAAGGTCCTGTTATAATTTACATTGGGCTATTTTAACTATCTTAATGGGGAAGGAGGTAGGTCCATGGGGTCTGTTTTATCCAGGCCAATTTAAGTGCCAAAGACTTTGTTTTAATTCATTACTTATTGAGTTAGAAAATTCATGACCACTGTGGGATTTTTTTTTTTTAGTGCAGTGGGTGTAATGTTCATGGGAAAATTTAGTAAGACAAGAGCTCCTGTGGTTGAGGAAGGCATGCCTGCCTGTTTGTCTTTTATTTTATTTTATTTTTTGAGACAGAGCCTCAAGCTGTTGCCCTGGGTTGAGTGCTGTGACATCACAGCTCACAGCAACCTCCAACTCCTGGGCTCAAGTGATTCTCTTGCCTCAGCCTCCCAAGTAGCTGGGACTACAGGCGAACGCCACAGTACCCAGCTATTTTTTGGTTGCAGCCATCATTGTTTGGCGGGCCCGGGCTGGATTCCAACCGGCCAGCTGTATGTGTCTGGGGCCTTAGCCGCTTGAGTCACAGGCGCCATTTCTGTTTGTCCTTTATATTATTTTCAGTAACTTCCCTAAAATTGTAGAGAGCGCCTTATTCAAGTTTTATGGGATCCCCAATATTGATTAAAGGCATTAATATGTGATATCTGATGTTTCATCAGATGTTACAGAGACACAAATGCCTCTCCTTTTTATCTACGTGTTGTATAAATTATTTTAGTAATTTTCAGATTACTAATTAGGCCAAATTGTGGACTTCTATTTTCCGTTTTTGTTTATTTTGCGCACTCCCTGTTATGGATGGAACTGTGTTACTTCAAATTCATATGTTAAACCTCTAACCCCTAGTGAGACTCCATTTAGAGATAGGGCCTTTAATGAGGTAATTAAGGTTAAATTAATGAAGTTGTAAAGGTAGGTCACTAATCTGATATAGGATTAATATTCTTTCTTTTTTTTTTTTTGAGACAGAGTCTCACTCTGTTGCCCAGGCTAGAGTGCTACAGTGTCAGGCTATCTCACAGCAACTTCAAACTCCTGAGTTCAAGCCTCCTATCTCAGCCTCTCAAGTAGCAGGGACTACAGGAGCTCTCTACAATGCCCAGCTAGTTTTTCTATTTTTAGTAGAGATAGGGTCTCAGTCTTACTCAGGCTGGTCTCAAACTGCTGAGCTCAAGCAATCCTCCCACCTTGGCCTCCCAAGTGCTAGGATTATAGGGATGAACCACTACATCTGGCCTAAGATTAATTTTTTTTTTTTTTATTGAGACAGAGTCTTACTTTGTCTTCCTTGGTAGAGTGCTGTGGCATCATAGCTCACAGCAACCTCAAACTCTCATGTTCAAGTGATTCTCTTGCCTTAGCCTCCCTAGTAGCTGGAACAATAGGCGCCTGCCACAAAGCCCGGCTATTTTTTTTTTCCGTTTAGCAGGCCTGTGCCTGGTTTGAACCCACCAGCCCCAAAGCATGTGGCTGGCGCCCTAACCACTGAGCATGGGTGCCCAGCCTAGATTAATATTCTTAAGAAGAGGAGGCTATGTGAGGACCTAGTCTAAAGACAGCCAGCAGCAAGTCAGGGAAAAAGGGCCACCAAGGAGAATTTCTTTCCAAGAGTGAAAAACATTTGAGGTAATTTGCTTTAAATTTTGTTTTTTATTTTTATTTTATTTTATTTTTTTTGAGACGGAGCCTCAAGCTATCCTCCTGGGTAGAGTGCCATGGCATCACAGCTCATAGCAACCTCCAACTCCTGGGCTCAAACGAGTCTCCCGCCTCAGCCTCCCAAGTAGCTAGGACCACAGGCGCCCACCACAATGCCCAGCCATTTTTTTTTTGGTTGCAGCCATCATTGTTGTTTGGCGGGCCCGGGCTGGGGATTCGAACCCGCCACCTTAGGTGTACGTGGCTGGCGCCTTAGCCAATTGAGCCACAGGCGCCAAGCCATTAAATTTTGTTTTAATTTTTTAACATACCACTCTTTATATATGTGTATACATGTAATACGTATGTATTTATATATGTATGTACATATGTATTTATATATGTATATATGTATTTGTCATGAGCACTTAACTCCACAATTTTTAAGTTGGAAAGGAAAATCATATAACTGAAAACTAAATGCACTAACTGAAACTGAATTTTTATACAAAATGTAAAGTTAGAAGGCAATAAATAATTAAATTATTAGATAGACCATCCCCATTATTAGATATACATCTGATATGTTAAGTGGGTGATGCTATGTAAAGATTATTTCCTTGAGTAAAATTTCTGAGAATTTGTGAGCAGGAGCTGAATCTGTTAAAAGTAGTTGAATCAATCCAAAATGTTAGCTTCTATATTTATATAAACAATGGTTATAAATAGATTATTTCAATAGAAATACTGGTCATTAGGGAGTTTCAGTATTTATTAGATAAAAATGGGTCATTTATCACTAAAATGTGAAAATATAAGTACATTTAAATTTTTAATTTTTTTGTTTTTTGTTTTTTTGAGACGGATCCTCAAGCTATCCCCCTGGGTAGAGTGCCATGGCATCACAGCTCCAACTCCTGGGCTCAAGCGAGTCCGCCTCCCAAGTAGCTGGGACCATAGGCGCCCGCCGCAACGCCTGGCCATTTTTTGGTTGCAGCCATCATTGTTGTTTGGCGGGCCCGGGCTAGGGATTCGAACCTGCCACCTTCGGTGTATGTGGCTGGCGCCTTAGCCAATTGAGCCTAAATTTTTAATTTTAATTTAGCCATAATTTTTCACTACCAAATAAGTTGTGTGATATTTTTAATTGACATTGTGTAGAGCAAAGCTATGAGGGGAGCATCTATTTATATAAGTAACTATAAAAATATATAGCCCTACAGCCTCCAATCCCGAAAGGCCAAGAATTCTATGAACAAAGAATTTTCAAAGGCACCAGATCCTTTAAAAAAGCAGGTTTTATGGCAAAAATCTATTTCAAAGGGACATTTTTGGGGAATACAATTTAAATTCCATATCAATTCTATAGCAAATATATTTTGGGATCATTACTTAAAAATATTGAATAACTTGAAAACTTACTTTTTATTTTGTATTTAGTATGGAGATTTATTCCCAGAGTAGGCTTTTCTGATGCAAAATTGGGATGCTTATGTAGTCACAACAGCTGTCCCCACACCATGTGGTGTCTTCCATTACTTTACTGTAGAGATGAATTTTGGCCCAGTGTTGCAGTAATATTGGACACACATGGTTTTAAGTGGCAGAGCAGTGTGCTTATGCATTCATTTGACTTTCACGGCTACAGTCGGCTCCAGAGTAGAACAGGGAGAATATATTCACACCATGGCCACCCTCATGGCTGCTGTAGTAGCTGGATCACAGTAGGCTCTGTTACTTCTAAAGACACAACCAGCTATTGCTGAGGAATTACACATTCACCAAAGTGCTGTACAGCTGTAGGGGAGAGAATAATGAATTGCTAAAGAGGGTTCTCTCAGATTTCAGATTATGGTCCTAATTATTATTGATTTTTTAAAAAAATTAATAATGAAAATTATAGCCATGAAATAATTATGAAAAGAAAAGATTGTCGTAGCAGGTGGGTGATTTTTTTTCAGGCTATCAATCCGTATTTTATTCAAAAATTTACTGTTCCAGAAAAAAGAGTGGTGTACTACACTTTTAGACCATCATTAACAAGGAATTAAAATCAGATTGGTTGGTAAAGCCCAGTGTTCATATATGCAGCATAATTGGAAAGCCAATCTGTTAGAAATAGAAATTATTTTAAAGAATTCATTTACTCTGTGAGGCAGTGATTATATTTTTGACAATTTTGTTTACTGCAGAGATGTTTAAAATGAATGCAGAAAGTAGATGACTTCGTGTGAAATTGCACTGATATATGGTTTGAACATATTAATGTATATCTTTATGCAATTTTAACTTAATGTTCTTCATGGTGTGATTTTGTACTGAAAGTTAATATTTAAATTCTACGTAAAAGTTAACTCTTCTTTCTGAAACCAATTGGCACACTTACTACAGCTGCAGCTTTTTAGCAGTAAAGCTCTGATTTCCTTGAAAATCCAATTATGTTCCTCTAAATAGTATTTGAATAAAGTAAAAATAAAGAAGCAGAAAGAAAAAAAACTCCATGTACATTTTAAAATTATCCGATATGGAGAATTAGATTTCTGATATTCATTAAATATCAAAGAAATTCCGACTAGACCCAATGTGGGCTACCTTTTTATATAAGTGAATTTATGCGTGTATTGTAGAGGCTGTACTGATGAATATGTTTGAGGCTTTCAGCTCTTAGTGGATACAAAATAGAATGATTGATAAAATCCTCCCTACTATTGGCTATTATTTACTGACTCTTAAGTGGCAGGTTGTATTTATGCCAATTTATCTGCTTCAGGGAACATTCTTGATAGCAGAACAAAGTGAATAAAAGTAGTTTGCTTTGCAAATGAATGCAAATGGGAGAGCCTTTCGGAAAGCCCTTTAACAGGGGCAGTGCACTTTGATTATGAGTGAAGCTGCCATTTGGACATGGTGAAAAGAGCACGCTTGAACCATTGATTGGGGGAGACAGTAAAAAGTCAGGAAGGGCCCCGTTAAGCTTGCAGTGAGGCAGGCGGATGTCAGTGTGGTTGGAGCACAGTGGGAGAATGACAGGGAGGATTAGTGTCAGGGAGAAGCTTTGCTGTAGCTGTGGAGATAGTCCCTGGGGTCACTCACCTCTGACTGTTGTTCTGTGCTGATGGTTCTGTAATGCAAACTGCCTGATGTGTGCCTGTTCATTATCGGAAATGGTGATTAGAAAAGGTATTTGTCTCAAAGGTTTCCTTTTTTCTCTCTTTCTTTTTCTTTCATTCTTTCTTAATTAAAGGAAAATAAGGTAGGCTTCCTCAATTTCTCTGCTGATACTGGAGTATTATTTAATACCAGAGTGGTTTACTCCCTCTGGTGGGGGACAGTTTAGTACTAAAACGTAATGTAAAATAATTGTAACATGGTTATTTGTTGTTTGATAATAATTTCTTTTTTAGATTTGATCACTAGTAGTGCTAAGTAAAATTTGATTTTAGAGATTTTGCTTGTGTGGTTTTATTATCTTTAAAGGTTTGATTATTCACCTCAATAATTCGGTCAACTTTTAGAAGCTTTTTACTGCTCCTTAAAAATGAAATTGCTACTTAATGTCCACATGATGGCTTATAGTCTTGTTCACAAACATTTCCAATTCCCAAATTTTATAAAATACTAGCATTTGAAAAGTTAAATATTGTTAATGTGGAATGAACAAAAAATATATTGTCCGAGTTACTGAATGTAGATCTGTATATTTATACTTGTAGGATTTTTTTTTTTTTTTTGCTTTCTTTAAAGTATAATTTAACAAGAAAAACTTAAAGACCTTCAATGGTAATGTTACTTGAGGCATTTGTGAGCAGCTTTGCATTTCATGGGGAGAATTCATTTCAAAGACTTTCAGAATGGTTTCTCACTTTAGTACAAAGTGGAATGGTCTTTTTTTTAATGTCTTCAAAAAACAGGTTTTGCAATATTAGTGCTTTCTTAGTTGGTATACGTAGGAATACTTAAAAGGCTACTGGAGCTTTGTATTCTAATGCTAAATTAGAACTCAAACCTTTTTTTAAAACTATTAGGTACATTTTAGTATTGTTTGTTGCAGAAAGCATATTGCCCATAATTTTTCACAAGCTTGTTAAATGTTTTAGCAAGCATTTTTTCAATTACCATCTTAAATTTTTTTTAATGTTTTTCCAGGCACCTGAGTGGACAGAGGAGGACCTAAGCCAACTGACAAGAAGTATGGTTAAGTTCCCAGGAGGGACCCCAGGTCGATGGGAAAAGATTGCCCATGAATTGGGTCGATCGGTGACAGATGTGAGTTCACTGAGATTTGCATTGTATGGAGACTGACGAACCAGAACAAGCTAACTACGTAGAAGGCAGACACACATGGGTCAGACATTATCTTTGGTTAAGGGGGTACAATCCTTTTAGGACCTGGAAGTAAACCATTAATGAAATAAGCAAGAAGCAGATGTGAGCTAGTCCCCAGGTTCACAATTAACAGCTGGGTGAGGAATTCTAGTGTTTAGAAACTTAAGATACTGTAACCTAATCATACAAAAACAATGCCAGTTTTTGTGTTTATAATGACCCCTTGAACTGTGGAAAAATTAGTTCCCAAATTGGTAAGAATTGGAATGGTATTATCTCAGCTGGATCTTTTTAGCATTGAAGTACAGATTGCTTTTAGTATTTAGACAGGTAGTTTGGATTAATTAAATGAGTGATATTCTCATGATGCAAATGTGTGTTTGCCTTTTTGTTTCAAGGATGATACCCACCACCCATTTTGACAGATTGTTTAACCAGAAGAAACTCTATATGTGTGTTGGGGGAGAGGGCAATAAATGGCCATATCTAATACTTAAAAGACAAAGTATTTACCTGGAAAGGTTTGAACTTAACACTGTGAGTGCTTTTATTGAGGAAATTTAGAGCAGAAAATCTTTTTTTTTTTTTTTGAGACAGCATCTCACTGTGTCCACCCTCGGTAGCGTGCTGTGGCATCATGACTCACAGCAACCTCGAACTCTTGGGCTTAAGCAATTCTCTTGCCTCAGCTCCCCAAATAGCTCAGGCTACAGGCACCCACCACAATGTTTTCTTGTTGTATTTGTCATTGTTGTTTAGCAGGCCTGGGCAGGGTTCGAACCTGCCAGCTTCAGTGTATGTGGCTAGCGCCCTACTCACTGAGCTACGGGCACCGAGCCATAGAGCAGAAAATCTTTTCAAAGGCACCTAGCATGGTGCCTGACATGTGCAAAATACTCAATAACTTTAATTGAAATTGAGAATTTTTCTTATTTCTATCAGTTATCAAATTCATGTTTTTATAAAGGATAGTAAATTTTTTTATTGAATTTACTTTAAATAAATCCTGTAGATCTAAAAATACTTAAGGGGTTATTATTGAACGAAGACTTAAGTTTCTCTTTCAATTCTGTTAGTGTACCTTGAGGTCATTTTTGATAATGACTAAATAAAACCTGCAAAATGGTTACTAAACACAGCTACCAAAAATAAAGACTTATCATAAATGTCATAAGTTTCTTTCTATAATAAACTTCCACTTTTTAATTTAGAAACAAATTTATAAAGATTTATTACCAGTTCTAGCATCCCTAATCTGGCATTGTTGGTGCTCAAAAATCTCAGACTTTGGAGCATTTTGGATTTTTTTTTTTTTTTTTTTTTTTTGAGACAGAGTCTCAAGCTGTCATCCTGGGTAGAGTGCCGTTGGTGTCACAGCTCACGGCAACCTCAAACTCTTGGGCTTAAGCAATTCTCTTTCCTCAGACTCCCAAGTAGCTGGGACTACAGGCGCCCACCACAATGCCCAGCTATTTTGTTTGTTGCAGTTGTTTTAGCTGGCCCAGGCCGGGTTCTAACCCCCCACTTTTGGTGTATGTGGCTAGTGCCGTCACCACTATGCTACGGGCACCGAGCCAACAGTGCCACCTTTAACTTTTTTTTTTTTTTTGAGACAGAGTCTCACTGTGTCACCCTCAGTACAGTGCCATGGCATCATAGCTCAAAGCAAACTCAAACTCTTGGGCTCAAGAGATTCTCTTGCCTCAGCCTCCCAAGTAGCTGGGACTACAGGTGTCTGCCACAACACCCAGCTATTTTTTTTGTTGTTGTAGTTGTCGTTGTTTAGCAGGCCCAGACCAGGTTCGAACCTGCCAGCCCTGGTATATGTGGCCAGCGCCCTAACCGCTGAGAAGCAGGCACCAAGCCACTTTTAACTTGCTAAAAATATTTCTTTGAGGTTCTCTAGTTAATGCTAAAGGCAGATAGGAAAATGAATAAAGCAGTATTTTACATTTGTTGTCATAAAATCTGGTTAAATTTCTATATATATTTTTAAGAGAGAGGTGAAAGTTTTAAAAATGCTGAGAATACAAATGACAACCAACAGAGCCTTGTACATCTAGGATATACTTAACATACAGGACTAGTCTTGGTACAAAAACTTCTTTTTGAACTTCACAAATCCATTCCAGATGTTTCAATTGTTTCCTCTTAGACTTAATTCAAAGGAGACTGATTCCATGTTGGGTAAGAGATAATTTTTCCTTTTATCATGAAAGTGGCAAATCTAACTTTTTGAGGTTTGTTGTTTTGTTTTTTTGCCATGTATTAGCTCTGTTTTCGTAATACCAAAAGTACCTTGAAAATAAATCTTTATTTATATACCTAAACTTTCGTGGCACCAAAAAAAAAGCAATTGTAACTTCTACATCATTGTAGACTCACTGCGTTTACTTTCTGTGAGCATCATCTCTACACCTGGACCATACATTTCATTTCGGTAACACACGCTCAGAACAGAAAAAGAGAACAGGTGTCTGATGACTGAGCTAACTCATTTAGTAACTGACACACCATGATGACTTGTGAGTCACATCAAAGTAGCTGAAAGGAATGGGATCAGCTAGTACAGTTCCTTCAGTAGGATGTTAAGTGAAAGTTAACCACACTTTAAAAGATCACTTGCACTTCTTTTTGGCTTCTGGTATTGATTAGATTTGTTTTCATTAAGTATTTGATTATGAAAAAAAAGTCAGGTTCATTTGGGTGTCATCACAACCTCTGCATTCTGACCTGATCACTGGACCAGTCCGGCCTTGCTCTAAACAGCTGTTGTTTGACCCCCTTTCCTTGCCAAAGTTTGTAGCTTCAGGCTTAGTTCTCTTTCCTTCAAGAAACAATTGGCCTTTCGGGGAGTGAGGTGAGTGAGGTGAGCGCCAGTGGTGGGACTTATATGAGTCTCTATTTCGGTTGGCAGATTACAGGGAAAAATGTATTTTGTTCCTTCATTAAGAAAGGAATTAAGTGCATTAGTTGTCATAATTACCAGAGTTAAACTGCCAAATTCAACTCTGAATGAATTTAAGCAATGTTTTTAGCTTTTAAAAAACTGATGCACAGTACATTTTAACTTAGATAGACCTACACTGTAAGACGTACTTTATTATGGATTAAATATTTTAACTGTTGATATTGTATATGCCTTCCAGCAAGTAATTTTGGTAACCACAAAGGACACTCAAATTGTAAAAACAACAGAGGAAACAAAAACTGTCTGGCATGTAAAACCAACTCTAATGTGATTATTAACTGCAGGTTTTCTAAATTAAAGTCAGGGAGCCTCAAATTTCTTGCTTGTGAAGTAATACTATTCTCTTGCCTAAAAAAGTTGTAAACTGATTCTTCTGCTCTCTGTGGTCACTAATCTCTTGCATTCTGGTTGTGATAACAGACTGGTTGGAGATTTTCTGCCTCCTTGGAAAAGACCTAAGTAGGCAGCAAAACAAAAGACAGGTGGCTAGATTTAAACACACTGTTTACTTAATTAGCTCAGTGCCATAGTGTGAGGTTGAGAGGTGTGTTGTTAGATAAGCAGCCCATTATGCAAGTGACGAAGAGAGTGAAGATGATAAATCCCCAATTTTATTTATTATAGCTTCAACTAGTAAGAAGATACCTATTTGGGGGATTTATATTTTCTTCTTACAGTAGTTGTTTCAGGAACCCATAAATGGATTATTCCATCAAAAATAGCTGTTATTCAAGTGGCTAAAGCGCCAGCCACATGCACCTAAGGTGGCGGGTTCGAATCCAGCCTGAGCCCGCCAAAAACAACAATGAACGCTGCAACCAAAAAAAATAGCCAGGCATTGTGGTGGGCGCCTGTGGTCCCAGCTACTTGGGAGGCTGAGGCAAGAGATTCACTTGCGTCCAGGAGTTGGAGGTTGCTGTGAACTGTGATGCCATGGCACTCTACCCAAGGGGACAGCTTGAGGCTCTGTCTCAAAAAAAAAATAGCAGCTATTATTTTGGTAAATATGTATACTGTTATTATGTTTACAGTAAAACTAGCCATACACAAAATTGTAAAGATAACAAGGATTGTCCTTTTGGAGCCCCTTACCAGCTTCCTGCTCTAGCAGTCCCCTTGGTCTGAGCCTAATGCATACTCCTGTCCCTTCTTCTTTCCTCACCTTCCTAACCTGACCTTTAAACCACATTTAAATTTTAGAACAGAATGGGTGCTTTATCCCATTCTCCTTGCTAGATGAGTTACTAGCTTATCTAATTAATCAATTTTAATATCTTATTAATAGATGATAATTTATCGTATTACCAAATATCATATATACACACACTTACTTGTGTTTTAAAAGTAGTCTTGAAGTTCTTATCCCAAGCACATGAATGACTAGTGTTAAGAATTTCAGGTAGGCTGGGTGTAGTAGTGTAATCATAGCACTCTGGGAGGCTGAGGCAGGGAGATCACCTGAGCTCAGGAGGTCAAGACCAGCCCTGGCAAGAACAAGACCCAGTCTCTACTAAAAATAGAAAAAACTAGCTGGGCATTATGGCAGGCACCTATAGTTCTAGGTACTCGGGAGGCTAAGGCAAGAGGATCACTTGAGCTCAAGAGTTTGAGGTTGCTGTGAGCCATGACACCACAGAACTCTACCCAGGGTGATAGAATGAAAAAAAAAAAAAGGATTTCAGGCAATTAGATTGCCTGTTTGAAAGAGAGAGACAGCAGTGTTATTTTGAGGTAATAGGACATAATTACTTAATCTTTCCATTGGACTGTTTATAGTTTTACTAGGTATTATAGGATTTCTGGGTCAGAGGTTTATAGATTTACAGCCCGTGTCACCATTTCTGTCTCAGCATTGAGCAGAATCATACATATGGCATGATTATAAACTGTATTTCACATATGAGAATAACATTGCAAAAAGCAGCTAAGAGATCAAACCAACCTTTTTATTTTTAACTGCTTTAATGATAATATTGATTACTCCATCATAATTTTTGTAGTTTTTTAGACTTTTTAAAACATTTAAATATTATTTTATTTGATCTTCACAACATTGTGAGGAAAACAGGCAGTCATTATTTTTTCTCATTTTATAGCTGAGTAATTCCTCCTAAGATATTTGTTAAAGGACACACTATTAGTAGAACTGGGACAAGACCAGATACTTCGATTCCTTACCCAGTATGTTTTTAACCACAAACTAATTCTGCTTCATTGCTGTGTGTATGAAAAACACTTTAAATTTGTTAGAGACTTTTATCATTAGAAATTTTTTGATAAAGCTCTATGTTGATAGAGAAAAAGAAACTTTAAAAAATATACTCAAATAAAAATGTTTACCAGTTAATGATAATAAAAATGATCTCTGTAAACATTTTGTTTATATCATTCTGTATCTAGACTTTATTCTTCCTATACCAATATAGTAATTAGTATACTTTTAACAGTATTAATCTATTTCCAGTTTTTTTCACTTTGTTATGGAACATGAGCATCTTTTTATGGTAGTAAAAAAGATCCATATCATTTGTCTGAAGAGTTGCATAATATTCCATGTTGCCATGGTAAGCAGTATCCTACTGAATGGCATTTAAATTGCTTCCTTTTTTGCTCTTTTATTAAGATTGTCATGCTTTTTGTTTTTACTGTTTTCTTGTATTCCTAGAAGTAGAGCTTCTATTCTTAGCTTGTATTCTTGTATTCCTAAAAGGAGATGCTGCCTGGTTCAAGAATATGAATGTTTGATAGGTTTAAAATTGGCCTGCAGAGAGGTTATAATAATACACAATCCCACTAGTAATGTATAAGAAAAGTCATTTCCTCATATTCTCTTAAACAGTGACCATTATTTCACTATTGTCCATCAAGTGGAAAGTGTTACAACTTGCCTCTTTAATTATTGGTCTGATTTTTTTTGTTTGTTTCTTTTTGAGAGAAGAGTCTTACTATGACCCCCTTGGTACAGTGCTGGGCGTCACAGCTCACAGCAACCTCAAACTCTTGGGCTAAAGCAATTCTCCTGCCTCCACATCCCAAGTAGCTGGGACTACAGGCTCCCACTACAACACCGGCTGTTTTTTTGTTGCAGTTGTCATTGTTGTTTAGCTGGGCCAGGCTAGGTTCAGACCCACCAGCATCGGTGCATGTGGCCGGTGCTGTAACCACTGTGCTGTGGGCACTGAGCCTATTGGTCTACTTTTTAATAGAATTTTTGTTAATTCATTAAGATATTAAGGTAGTTCAGTTATATCTTTTACAAATAATACTTTGCGATTTTATTTCTTTCTTTCCTTTTTTTTTTTTGAGGCAGTCTCACTCTGTCACTCTCAGTAGAGTGCTATGGCGTCACAGCTCACAGCAACCTCAAACTCTTAGGGTTAAGCAATTCTCTTGCCTCCCAAGTAGCTGGAACTATAGCAGCCCACCACAACCCTAGCTATTTTGTTTTTTTTATTGTAGTTGTCAATGTTGTTTGACAGGCCTGGGCTGGATTCGAACCCACCAGCTCCGGTGTATGTGGCTGGCGCCCTTAGTTGCTGAGCTACAGGTGCCAAGCCTGCCATTTTCTTTACATTTTGTTTCATTAGACTTATATGTTTGCATTAGCTAGCAATTTCTTTTTTTTTTTTTTTTTTTTTGGTTGTGACATAGTATAATTTTATCACCCAAAGTAGAATAATTTAGCAAAAAAGCAAACACCCAACACCAACAC
>CAUYQV010178447.1:0-12444 GCA_963574575.1 Galagoides demidoff
TAGAAAAAAAAAATTACTTAAATGTTCAGGCTGAAAAATCAACAAAGAAAAAGAAAATTTTCCAATGACTAAGCAAATGACATGAAATTTATGTTAACCAGCTTGATGAAAGTATTTCAAATTGTATATGAAAACAGTACAATGTACCCCATGTTTGCATTAATGTATACAGCTATCAATTAATAAAAAAAAAAAGAAAAAGAAAATTGTACAGGATGCTAGGCTTCCAACTCGAAAGTAGTTTTTAAGAGAAAACTTGTCTCCTTCCTGCCTTTAGACTTTCCAGTTTTCTCACGGGGTGAACCGCGTGAGCTCGTGTTTATATGTAGTATATCTTACTACATAGATCAAAACTTCAGGAAAAGTGCCTTTTCTATAATAAATATACAAATAAGATTGTTAAATCAAGTTACCCTCTTGTCTTCCACTTTTTAGTATTCTGGAGTTATGTCTTGCATGTAAATCCGTGGTTTAGTACTTTTATTCTGAGTTTTTCTGGTCCAAAGTGTACACTAGGGGTGGATGCAAATTCTTAAATATTGAAAAGTAGATTTTATGTCTATGTAGTTCACATTTTATAAGTACCTGAAAACAGAATTTTAGTTATAATTATGCACTTCTTCTGCTACTAATAATTATTTAAGAGATAATAAGATATAATGTAAAATTTCTCTAGGCCAATTAAATCAGATAAGTAAATTTAAAAGAAATGACACCTAAAAAATAAAAAAGAAGGTAAAAATAGCATTAAAGTGTGTGATCAAAAATTTATCTTCTATTTGAAAAATATTTATCTGTTTGCATTTATGCAAGGTAGCCAAAATTATTTTCTCTCAACATAATATTTAAAAAAATCAAATCAAAAGGAGTTATTCACTGATAGCAAGGTTTGACTACAATTAGAAATTTTAAAGTATAAGGCGAAAAGTAACCCAAGAAATATGACTTCAGGAATAAAAGTAGTAGTGTGTCATTAATGAATTTAATATAAAGTTAATTTCAAAACTATGTTCTTTTTTTTTAAGAAAAAAAGCAGTTTATTTTCCACAAGAGCAAAAGGAAAAACTAAATCATTTCCCATGTATTGTTTTCTTAAAACAGAGTATCCAAAGTCATATTCAGCACTAAATACAAAACAGAAAAAAGGTGCAAACAGGCAGAGGATATGATCTACAAAGCAAACACTTAATATGGCACTTTGTTTTGCTAACATTTTGGATTTTACTTTTCCTAACTGAAAGACCAGGAATCTGTCTTGAATACTGGAACACAACTGTGAACCTCACATCTCATTTCAGGAATTGACCAATATTTAAGAATTATAATGCCTCTAAATAAGAGAGTAAAGAAATGCTTCAATGGGGAAAATACAACTTTATTTGATAAAGTTTTATAATTTTAAAATTTTATCAGGTTGTGTGACCCAGTGCCAATTATCAGAATATTGGCCATTCTTGCTTCATGTTATTTGTGAGACTATATGGTGATAAGTACTCCACACTGAGCCTATCAACAATTCTTCCCTAGTCAGACATAAGAAGAAAGAAAAGGAAAATGGATTTTCTGACACCCCCCAACAACAAAAAAACCACCAAATGCCCTTTATGCCAAATATTCCATTAGCTTCTTGAGAGGGACATCCACAAAATGATTTAACAACAAAAAAAAAATATTTCACCCCCATTTCCTTAGTATCTAGTATTTGGTGTGCTACAGGTGCCCAAACCCTTTCACTGAATCACTGAAAACACGATTCATTTCACACTGGGCTCTCTTCACCCTGTCAGCGTTTTTCAAACATGAATTGTCTTCCATGTTTTCTTAAAGGCCACTTAATGGAAAAGCCTATTTGTTCCGCATGAAACTTTAGGACAGCGTGCAACCAGGTCAAGCACCCAGCGAGAAGTGATAATATTTTCAGCCGCCTTATTAAACTGTGGGGTTAAATGGCAGGATAGATCTAATTCCCATTTCACATTAGAGATCCTGATATTCATTAAAAACATCAGCTAAATTTCTTCTAAAATTAAAAAAAATATCAGTACACTTGGTATCTTGGAAAATGCTGAAATATTCTTATTAATGCTGGTATATTTGTTATGAACCAACTATAAATTACCTTTTTTTAAAGGCATTTTTTTGTTTGTTTGGGATTCATTGAGGGTACAAAGAAGTAGGTTACACTGATTGTATTTGTTAGGTAAAGTCCCTCTTATAATTGTGCCCCACCCTCAAAGGTGTGCCATAAAGTATGACCCCATCCTCCTCACTCCTTCCCTCTCCCTCATTCCCCTACTCACCCTCTTTGTGGGACACAATTATAAGAGGTACTTTACCTAACAAATGTTCATCTACGGCCTTCATTTAGAATAGAGTACATTGGATTCTTGCTTCTCTATTCTTCTGACGCTTTACTAAAAATAATGTGTTCCACTTGCATTCAGGTTAATACAAAAGATGTAAAGTCTCCATATTTTTTAATGGCTGAATAGTATTCCATGGTATACATATACCACAGCTTGTTAATCCATTCCTGGGTTGATGGGCATTTGGTTTCCACATTTTGGAGATTATAAATTGAACTACAGCAAAGAATCCAGTGCAAATGTCCCTAAAAGGACTTCTTTTTTCTTCTGGGTAGATGCCTACTAATGGGATTGCAGGACCAAATGGGAGATCTAATTTGAGTTCTTGGAGGATTCTCCATACTTTCTTCCAAAAAGGTTGTATTAGTTTGCAGTCCCACCAGCAATGTATAAGTGCTCCCTTCTCTCCACATCCACACCAGCATCTGCAGCTTTGAGACTTTGTGATGTGGGTCATTGTTGCTGGGGTTAGGTGGTATCTCAGGGTGGTTTTGATTTGCATTTCTCTGATGATTAGGGATGCTGAGTATTTTTTCATGTTTGTTATACATTCATCTGTCTTCTTGAGAAGAAGGTTCTGTTCATCTCTCTTACCTGATGATAAATGGGATTATTTGCTCTTTTTTGTTGTTGTTGATTAATTTGAGATCTCTGTAGATCCTAGTTATGAAGCTTTTATCAAATTCATAATATGTAAATATCTTTTCCCATTCTGAAGATTATCTATTTGCTTTGGTTGTTCTTTCCTTTCTTTTCCATTTAATTAAGTCCGATTTGTTTATTTTTGTTGTTCTTGCAATTGCCCCTGAAGTCTTCATAAAGTCGTTCCCCAGGCTGATAACTTCAAGTGTTTTCCCCACAGTTTCTTACAGGATTTTTATTTCATACCTTAGATTTAAATCTTTTATCCACCATGAATCAATTTTGTAAGTGGTAAGAGGTGCAGGCCCAGTTTCGGTCTTTTACATATGGCTATCCAATTATCCCAGCACTATTTACTGAATAGAGGTTTTTTTTTTACCCAGTGTATGTTTTTGTTTGGTTTGTCAAAGATCAGGTGGCTGTAAAGAGGTTAGTTTCATCGCATGGTTTTCTATTCAGTTCCAAATGTGAATGTGTCTATTTTTGTGCCAATACCATGCTGTTTTGATCACTATGGCCTTGTAGTACAGCCTAAAGTCTGGTAGGCTGATGCCCCCAGCTTTGTTTTTATTACTAAGAATTGTCTTATCTATACGGGTTTCTTCTGTTTCCACACAAAATGAAGAATTATTTCTTCTAAATCTTGAAAGTATGATGATGGCATTTTTATGGGGATTGCACTGAAACTGTGGATTACTTTGGGAAGTATAGACATTTTGAAAATGTTGATTCTTGGGCAGCACCTGTGGCTCAGGGAGTAGGGTGCCAGCCCATATACCGAGGGTAGTGGGTTTGAACCTGGTCCCAGCCAAACTGCAACAAAAAATAACCAGGCATTATGGCAGGCGCCTGTAGTCCGAGCTACTTGGGAGGCTGAAGCAAGAGAATAGCCTAAGCCCAGTTGGAGGTTGCTGTGAGCTATGACACTACAGCACTCTACCAAGGGCAGCAAAGTGAGACTCTGTCTCTAAAAAAAAAAAAGAAAAGAAAAGAAAAAGAAAATGTTGATTATTCACAGCTATGAGCATGGTATGTTCTTCCATTTGTTAATATCCTCTGCTATTTCTTTTCTTAAGGTTTCTTAATTTTCTTTGTAGAGGTCCTTTACCTCTGTTATTAAAGGTATATTTCCTTTTTTTTTTTTTAAGCTATTGTGAAGACAATTGTGTCCTTGATTAGCTTTTCATCTTGGCTGTTGTTGGCATGTACAAAGGTTACTGATTTGTGAACACTGATTTTATATCCTGAGACATTCTTCATTTTTTGATCACTTCCAGGAGTTATGGGGTTGAGTCTTTGGATTCCTAAGTATAAAATCACATCATGGGCAAAAAGCAAGAGTTGCACCTCCTCTGCACCCACTTGGATGCCCTTTATTTCCTTCTCCTACCTGACTGTATTTACTAGAACTTCCCGCACTATGTTGAATAGTAGTGGCGATAGAGGACAACCTTGTCAGGTTCCAGTCCTAAGTGGAAAAGCTTTCACTTTTATTCCATTCAGTATAATATTAGCTGTGAATTTGTCATAGATGGCTTTGATCAGTTTAAGAAATGTGCTGCCTATGCCAAATTCTTAAGTGTTCTCATTAGAAAAGGATGCTGGGGATGGCACCTGTGGCTCAAGGAGTAGGGTGTCAGCCCCATATACCAGAGGTGGTGGGTTCAAACCTAGCCCTGACCAAAAAAAAAAAAAAAAAACCTGCAACAAAAGAAAAGGATGCTGGATTTTATCCTGTGCTTCTTCTGCCTCTATTGAAAGGATCAGATGGTCTTTGTGTTTGCTTCTGTTGATATGGTGAATTACATTTATGGATTCGCATATGTTAAACCAGCCTTGCATCCCAGGGATGAAATCATGATGAATAATTTTTTTTATGTATAGCTGGAATCTATTAGTTAAAATTTTGTGAAGAATTTTTGCAACTATGTTTATTAGTGAAATTTGTCTGAAATTCTCTTTTTAGTTGGGTCTTTCCTGGTTTGTGTATCAGGGTGATGTTTGCTTCATAGAACATGTTGTGGAAAATTCCTACCTTTTCAATTTTTCGGAATAAATTTTGCAGTATGGACATAAGCTCTAATTTGAAGGTTTGATAGAATTCTGATATAAAGCCATCTGGACCAGGGCTTTTTTTGTTGGGAGATTTCTTATTGTTTCTTTGTTTGTTTACTTTGTACATTGATGTATTTATGGGGTTCAGGGTACTGCTTCTATATACATTGTGAAATGTTTACATTGAACCAAGTAACACATCCATCACAATTATACTCATTTCTTAATAGTTTTGAAATGTACCATTACATCATGCACATTAGGTGAGGTCCCCCTCAATACCCTCCCTTCTCCCATATTCCCTCTCCCCACCCCTCTCTCTCCACTTCCCTTCTATTTTATGGACTATAGTTATGTTTTGCCATTCGTATGATTGTGTAGGGGGTTATATATTGATTTCATAGTAGTATCGAGTATATTGGATACTTTTTTTTTCCATTCTTGGGATACTTTCAGTATGTTGAAGAGATCTATTTCTTCTTGATTAAGTCTAGGGAGAGGGTAGGTATTGATCTATTTCCTTCACATTGCGAAATTTCTGAGCATAGAGTTTCCTATAGTACTCAGAGATGATCTCTTGTATCCCTGTGGCATCTGTTGTTATTTCCCCTTTATTATTTCTGATTGAGGTTATTAGATATTTTACTTTTCTCTTTCTACTTAATCTGACCAAAGATGTATTGATTTTATTTATTTTTTCAAAAAAACAAGTTTTTGTTCTGTTAATTTTCTGAATGATTCTTTTGCTTTCAATCTTATTCATCTCTGATTTAATTTTTTTGATTTCTTTTCTTCTGCTGGGTTTGTGATTAAATTGTTCTTCTTTTTCCAGTTCCATTAGATGGTTCATGAGTTTGTTGATGCACTGTATTTCTGTGTTTCAAATGTAGGCATCTAATATAATAAATTTCCCTCCTAAGGCTGCTTTTGCTGTATCCCACTGGTTTTGGTAACTTGTGTCTTCATTGTTGTTATGTTTTAGGAATTTAACGATTTCCTCTTTTAGCTCTTCCTGAAGACAACTATCATTCAGCATAAGGTTGTTTAATTTGCAAGTCTTTTTGTGGGAATACACATTTTTGTTGGAGTTGAATTCCACCTTTGTTGCCTTGTGGTCTGCGAAGAGACAACGTATAATTTCTATTCTTTTAATTTTGCTGAGACTTGATTTGTACCCTAGCTATGTGGTCAATTTTTGAGTACATACCATGGGCTAAAGAGAAAAACGTATATTCCTTAGTTTTGAGATTATGTGTTTTCTAAGTCCCATTTGTTCTAGAGTCACATTTAAATCCTTTGTGTCTTAGTTTAGTTTCTGTTTTGAGTATCTGCTCAATTCTGTCAGAGAGATGTTAAAGTCTCTGACTATTATGGTGTTATGGGATATCACAATGCTCAGACACTTCAAGGTCTGTTTCATAAATCTGGGAGCACTTAAATTGGGTGCATAAATATTTGAAATTGAAATGTCTTCTTTTTTTTTTTGGCTGGGGCCAGGTTTGAACCCGCCACCTCTGGTATATGGGACTGGTGCCCTACTCCTTGAGCCACAGGTGCCCCCATTGAAATAATATTTTCCATCCCTTATCCCTGAGTCTTTATTTGTCTTTCAAGGCTAGTTGTGTCTCCTAGAAACAGCATATGGATGGCTTGAGCTCTTTTATCTAATCAGCCAGCCTATGCCTCTTCAATGGTGAATTCAGTCTACTGACATTTATTGAGAGAATTGGTAAGTGTGGTGAAGTTCTATTCATTTTATTTTGTGAAAATATATTGTGTAATTCTATCCTGTATGCCATTGTGGAAGCTAATTTTTGACCTTTAGCTTCTGGGTGTTTACTTTGCTCGTGGTCCATTGTGGTGGTCAGCATTGAGAGTAGCTCTAAGTATTTCCTGAAGAGTTGGACTTTCTGTGGCAAATTTCCTCAGTGCTTGCATATCTGCAAAGATTTTATTTTCATATCAATTTTGAAGCTTAGTTTAGCAGAACACAGAATTCTGGACTGAAAATTGTCTTGTTTAAGAATGTTGAAGGTGGATGACCATGCTCTTCTGGCTTGGAAAGTTTTAGTTGAAAAGTCTGCTTTCATCCTAATGGCTCTGCCTCTGTAGGTCCCTTGGCACTTACTCCTGATTGCTTGCAGAATCCTTTCTTTCACCTTGACTTTAGACAGGTTCATTACAATCTGCCCTAGAGGTGCTCTGTTTGAGCTGAGATGACCCAGGGTTCAATATCCATCAGAAAGGAGTTTTTTGGGGTCTTTAGTAAAACTTGGGATGTTTTCATTTAAGATGATCTCTGGTAGGGTTTCCATTTCTTTGGGATAATCTTCTTCTCCTTCAGGAATCCCTATTATTTGTATGTTTGAATACTTCATGGAGTCTTGTAGCTCTCTAAGCAACTGTTCTTCTTTCTCTCTCTTCTTTTCTGCCTCTTTAACTACCCGGGTTAACTAAAAAACTTTATCCTCTAGCTCTCAGATTCTTTCTTCTCCATGGTCTAACCTATTTGTGATACTTTCTACTGCATCTTTACATTCTCTGATAGTCTCCTTCATTCTCTGAAGCTCTGCCATATCTTTTCTATATTCTACATATCTCTCTTTCAACATATGATTGTCTTTCCATTCCTCATCCATTCCTTTTATTGTCTGTATCATCTATATTTTAAATTCCCTTTCTGTCAAGTCCATTTCTTTATAGGTGGAGTCTTCTGCAGTAGCTGCAGAATTCCTCTAGTTTGGTTTTTCATATTGCTTGAATTTTTCTGTTGGTTCCTCCTCATGTGTTCTTTCTTCTTGTTCACCTCCTTATCCTCTGCTTTCCTTCTCACTGCCTCCTCTATTTCAAACATAAGATCTTGTTCTTGAAGACAGTAAGGTGCAATATGTCACTAGAACACCACCTTGGTCTGTGGTTTTTTAGGAGACAAGAGAGTACAGACAGCAAACTCTATGGTCCTTATTCCAGTCTTAGGTGCCTTTGGTAATCATCTGATTGTTTCCTCAGCATTCAGACCTTGCTGAGTTGGGATCTTAAAGCTCACAAGAATCCTTTAGGGCAGGTCTCACAGTGCCTGCTGACTCTAGTTCACATGGGGTGTGTGATTCCCTTAGCCTGTCCCAAGAATGAAGTTCTGATCCTGGAAGGTAGAATTAAGGCAGCTGTATTTTAGACCTCTACTAAGATCTTCTTATGACAGTATGGCTGCCTCACCAGTCACCAAATCTATGACAAAGCCACTCCAGCCAGCATGCAAATCTTGTTGCTATATACTGTTCAGGTCTGCCCACTCTTTCAAGCTTTCTACTCAACAAGCAGCTTCCCCCAACAACTAAAAACTCCAAAAAGGCTTTCTCCCATCCCAGACCTCTGTGGGGGCCAGCTGATCCATCCCAGCCAGTCCCAATCACATGCCTAATTCATCAGATTTCTACCACTTCAGATCGTACACTGTATCTAGCTCACCAGCACTTCACTGTGCTCCCTGAGCTATCCCTCTGGGTAAGATCCCTGCACCAGCTGTGACTGCATTCTCTTTTTTTCCCCAATTGTTCTAGAAGAACTCAGCTGAACTATCCTTCTGGTCCACCATCTTTCTCTGCACCCCTTTAAATTATCTTTAACATGAACTATAATTTACTAATGTGATCATTCTTCCCATCTTATCCGTACTAAAAATGAGGGATTTCTCATGTTTAGCAAATTGTTTTTCAGGTAATGGAAAAAGCATTTTCATTAAAAAAAAAAAAAGCCACTAAATGCAAAATGATTATCACAGCAAACTTTCCAGTTTTTGCAATTTTGAACTTAAATGCTTTTGGATTAAACTTAAGTTTTTTGTGCTATATCAAGCTTGTGCAAGATAGCAAATGTATAAATTGATTTTTCTGGTCATAACCTCAGTATATCTATTCCTGCTCATTCAAATACTTTGTACCAGCAAAAATGATTTCCAACATATATATTTAGGAGGTAATTAACTCTGTATAAAAGCAAATGCACTTTCCTCTCCTTTCCCCAGTGACTGGAAAAAATCCATACTCTTAAAATAATAATAAAAATAACAATTTTAAGAGGAGCAGCCCTTAAGTCTATGCATGCTGCCTTTCTCTACTCCATTCTCAGTTCTTCTAGATACTTCTCATATGTGATAATAAAAAGGGAATGTGAGTGGGTTATCACTTTTGTATATGTCCTATTTCCAAAATTCCCTCTCCAAAAAGCCAACCAGATAATCAAACAAACAAAAACTCAACACAATTTGTGCAACAAAACACAAATTGCAATTCCAACAGTTTGACGAATGATGCGTTCGCGTGACATTAAGTGATTTTAGGCAGTTAGTAACAAAATGCTGCTTTACTGTAATAGTAGAAAGTCAACAAATACTTAAAAGAAACCAAGTAGGTATGCAATTTTGACAAAGTCTCTTATTAACTTCTTTCTCTTATCTCTTTTTTTCCTCATATTATCTGTTGAGTATCTACTATAGTAGGCCACAAAACATACAGTGAAAAAGACAGGCTTAAAGGCATTTGATGTTTGTAAATAAATCCACAATAGGATCCAAGCTCAAGGGATGATACATGATCAGCCTAGTAGGACAATTCTGAGCATGTGTATACACAGGTAAAGTCCAGGTTTTATAAATATTTTTTTAATGTCAGTGCATTTTTTTCATGTTTAAGTTTTTCAAAGCTGTCTTTTGTTCTTTGTGTTGACTGCAAACAAGATTTAAGAAAGTATTAAGAGTTGGCATAAATGGAAAAAAAGAAAAGCTATAGTGACATTGAACTGCACAATGTAAGCATTGAGCAGGTGCAAAATTTTCAAATTGAAAAAAGGAAGTCATCTCTCTTATCTTGACATATATAACAATACGCTAAGAAGACTCTCTTAATATGTGACAGTTTTAAAGGAGAAAAGCTTAGATCTCCAAGTAGATAAGTCCCAGAATGTTGCTGTAGGATTCTAAAGCATGATCACTGGTTATTTCGTGTATTTGCCATTTTTCTGGGCAAAAACATTCCACTTCCTCTTCCAAGATACTTCTCTGTCCTCAGCCAGAAGAGATACAGTTCGTAACCCACATCAACTTTATTCAACCAAGTATTCCTTCAATGAGAGGGGCAGGATGGTCTATCTGCTGATGACTGATCAGGATTTATTTAGATCAGTCTCTGAATAAAGAGGTGGAGGCAAGAACCAAAACTCCTGCATATATGCAAACAGTGGTCTTTGAAAAGCTCTCTCAAAGTCATAGCAAGCACTCACTGGTTCCAGATTGTTCCGCATCTGTTCCTCCATTATCACTTCTGCATAGGTGGGTGGTGCTTCACGTCTTTCAGGAAGGGATAAATCAAGCCAATTCATATTTATGCTACACTGACAGCTTACACTTGAGGTTCTGCTACCAAATGGATGTAGAGGAATGGTACCAATGACAAATGGCAAATTAAGAAATAAATCCATAACTCCAGGAATATCCACATCTACCATTAGTGAATATCCCATATGGACTGTGCTATAGTCAAGGATAGAGGGAGAAACTGGCAGAATTTTCAGCAACTTGCCCTTCCACATCTCTGTCTTTCCAGAGGATAAGGATTCCCCACACAAGTTAGCCACAAGTTGTTTTACTTCCATCATTTTCCCTTTGGCATAGAAGGCCTGTGTTGGGTAAATGGCTGCCTTTGACACTACCTTTTGGCAAGAACAGTTCCCAATCTCAGCAAATATCTGAATTGATTCACCTGGGGTATAGTCCTTCCTTTCAATTTTGGTACTTGAGGATATTGGGCCTGAGGTACAAAGCTAGCAACAGAGTGTTTTTTCTTTTGTGTCTGCCTGAGCACAAACAGCAGTGAAGGAGTGTTGATATCTATGTGCTCAAAGACTGTAAATTCCTTCTTTAATTGTACTGGTGGAAGACAAGGCCTATGTAATTTGGCTTTCACTCAGTAGTGGACACTGCTGTGTCAGCCTTCGAATGAGCTGTCGGTGAAAGCTAGAGTCTGAATGCATACTCATGCCTTCCTGAAAGAATAGTGTTGATGCCTTCTTCAGAATTATCATCATCTCTTTCATGCCCAATTCAGATGTCTTTATTGTTAAACATTCTACTTCTTTAGTACAGTTCTGGGTAAGGGCAATATTGGAGCCAGTGTTTCCAGATTCAGTCCAGCATACTTTTGCATGTTCTCTTGTGTGAAGTTTAAGAGATTTTACTCTGATTTCCCCAGTAACTTCTAAATTCACCCTTCTGAGATGGTATCCCTACTGGAATACATGGGGACATTATTGCCATCAAGATAGTCAAAGCTTATTGTCAAACTCTTCACCTTTTCTAGCACCATGTTTATAACAAAATCTATGAAAATATAAGATAAAAAAAAGTCAAGATCTCATATAAAATGTGATGGTCACTAAACACTGACTAATAACGTTTCCATCCAAAATGGTTGCAGGCAGGATCAGTGATTCTCTACAAATAGTTTGTTGAGATTTCTTAAGAAGTCAAGGCACTAAAGTCTCATCTCAGTGGTCTTCTTACAAAACTTGTTCTGATCTTTTAGTAAAGTTATTTTCTTTATCACTATCCTTTAATACTACCATTTATCCACATTCTTCTTTCACCCAAAATTAGAATCTCATATTTTCTTTTCTTTTCTTTTTTTTTTTTTTTTTTTTTAACAGTCTCACTTTGTCACCCGTGGTAGAGTGTTATGGCAACTTAGCTCACAGCAACCTCAAATTCTTGAGCTCAAGCAATTCTCTTGCTTCAGCCTCCCAAGTAGCTGGGACTATAGGCATCCAACTTAGGGTCTCACTCTTGCTCAACCTGGTCTCGAATTTGTGAGCTCAGGCAATTCACCTGACTCGGCCTCCCAGAGTGCTGGGATTACAGGTATGAGCCACCTCAACCAGACTAGAATCTTATATTTTCAAACTAAAAGAGAGCATTTTCATTTTTAGAAGACATTGCTAGAAATGTTCAAGGCTTTAATTCTGAAAAAATTATTAATATTGATTACTAATAATATGTCACATAAGCAATCTTTAACATAAGTGGAATATACTATAATCTTGTTATGGATCATAACTGGATGTTTCTACTTTTTAAATGACCAAGGTAATCTAAGTTATATACACATATCAATAACACAGAACAAACCAGTTAATTATTAAAAATTCTTGTTTTTCGGCTAGGCACCTGTGGCTCAAGTGGCTAAGGAGCCAGCCATGTACACTCAAGGTGGCAGGTTCGAATCCAGCTGGGGGCCCGCCAAACAAGAATGACGGCTGCAACCAAAAAATAGCTGGGCATTGTAGTGGGCGCCTGTGGTCCCAGCTACTTGGGAGGCTGAGGCAGGAGACT
>CAUYQV010178450.1:0-29675 GCA_963574575.1 Galagoides demidoff
TTTTTTTTTTTTTTTTTTTTTGAGACGGAGCCTCAAGCTGTCCCCCTGGGTAGAGTGCCATGGCATCACAGCTCACAGCAACCTCCAACTCCTGGGCTCAAGCGAGTCTCCTGCCTCTGCCTCCCAAGCAGCTGGGACCACAGGCGCCCGCCACAATGCCCAGCCATTTTTTTTTTTTTTTGGTTGCAGCCATCATTGTTGTTTGGCAGGCCGGGCTGGGGATTCGAACCTGCCACCTTAGGTGTGTGTGGCTGGCGCCTTAGCCGATTGAGCCACAGGCGCTGAGCCATACATAACACTCTTTTGGAATTCTAGTTCTGCCATGCCCAGCTGTGTCACTTTGGGCAAGACACTTCACCTCTCTGTGCTTCACATGGAGATAGCACAAGCACGTGCTGAATGGACAGTCACAATAAATTTTAGTCAATGATGAACCATATGTATAAGGGTAGTCCCATAAAATTATGATGCAGCTGAAAAATTCCTATCACCTAGCAATGCTTTAATGATCCAAACTGTATGGGCCTGGGCTAATGTGTGCGCTTTGGCCTTAGTTTTTAACAATTAAAAACAAATGTTTGGAAAGTTAAAAACGATTTTAAATTTTAAAAATAGATAAAAAGTAGCCAGGTGTAGTGGCTCACATCTGTAACTCTAGTACTCTGGGAGGTCAAGGTGGAAGAATTGCTTGAGTTCTGGAGTTTGAGGGCAGCCTCAGCAAGAGTGAGATCCCAACTCTACTGAAATAGAAAAATTAGCCAAGTATTGTGGTGGGTACCTATAGTCCCCGTTATTTGAGAGGCTGAGGCAAGAGGATCTCTCAAGTCCAAGAGTTTGAGGTTGCTGTGAGCTATGATGCCATGGCACTCTACCCAGTGCAACAGAGTGAGACTATGTCTCAAAAAAAAAAAAAAGTAGATAAAAGTTTATACAATAGGACAAAAAGAGCTGGTCAATATGTCTGTGTTTTAGGCTGCGTTATTACCAAAGAGCCAAAGTTAAATAAACAATAAAAGTTTATAATGTAAAAAAAAGTTATAGTAAGCTAGTCATTCCTTTTCCCCCCAAAAAACACTAATTAAGGTAGTACAAGTGATTTTATTACATGTATATCTTGTATCATGCTTAAGTCAGGGTTTTTTGGTTTTTTTTGAGACGGACCCTCAAGCTATCCCCCTGGGTAGAGTGCCATGGCATCACAGCTCATAGCAACCTCCAACTCCTGGGCTCATGCGAGTCTCCGTGAGCAACCTCCAACTCCTGCCTCCGCCTCCCAAGTAGCTGGGACCACAGGTGCCCGCCACAACGCCTGGCCATTTTTTGGTTGCAGCCATCCTTGTTGTTTGGTGGGCCGGGCTGGGGATTCGAACCCGCCGCCTTAGGTGTACATGGCTGGCGCCTTAGCCAATTGAGCCACAAGCGCCGAGCCTAAGTCAGGGTTTTTGATGTGCCCGATGTCAGAATAGAGTCCAGTGTACCCAATAGGTAAGTTTTTGTTTTGTTTTGTTTTTTGAGACAGAGTCTCAGTCTAGCTCACTGCAACCTCAAACTCCTATGCTCAAGCCATCCTCCTGCCTTAGCCTCCTGAGTTTCTGGGACTACAGGCACCCACCACAACACCTGGCTAGTTTTTTCTATTTTTAGTAGAGATAGGGTCTCACTCTTGCTCAGGCTGTTCTCAAACTCCTGAATTCACCTGCCCTTAAGCGATCTTGGCCACCTTAGCCTCCCAGAGTGCTAGTATTATAGGTATGAGTCACTCTGCCTGGCCTGAAAGGTAAGTTTTTATCTCACAATCACCTTCCTGCCCTCCCTACTTCTTGGTTTCTTGTGTCCTTACACTTTGTGCCCGTGTACACCTATCTGTTAGCTCCCACTAGGGTTATTCTTGAAGAAAAATCTTTTTTATGAATTTATTTTTTATTTTATTTTTTTGAGAGAGTCTCATTTTGTCACCCTCGGTAGAGCGCCATGACATCATAGCTTACAGCAATCTTAAATTGTTGGGCTCAAGTGATTCTCTTGTTTCAGCCTCCAGATGGGACTATAGGTGCCCACTACAACGCCCGGCTATTTTTTAGAGATGGGGGTCTTGCTCTTGCTCAGGCTGGTCTCAAAACTCCTAAGCTCAGGCAATCTACCTACTCCGGTCTCCCAGAGTGCTAGGATTATAAGCGTGAGCCACCCCGCCCTGTCTTTTTGATGAATTTAGTGTGGCCTGAGGGTATTGAGGGTAAAGTCTGCAGCAGTGTGCAGTAATGTCCTAGGCCTTCGTGTTCATTCACCGACTCAGTGGGCAGCTTCCAGGCCTGCAAACTCCATTCATGGTAAGTGCCCTACTCAGATGTACCATTTTTTATCTTTTTACTGTGCTTTTACTATGTTCACACACACACATACTACCATCATGTTATAAGTGCCTGCAGCACTCAGAACAGGCTGTTCAGGATGTACTCTACAGTACACTCTATGACATTTCAATAGTGACAAAATCACCTAGTGATGGCTCAGCGCCTGAAGCTCAGGGGCTACATACACTGGAGCTGGTGAGTTCGAACCCAGCCCAGGTCTGCCAGACAACAACGACAACTATAACCAAAAAATAGCCGGGTGTTGTGGTAGGCACCTGTAGCCCCAGCTACTTGGGAGGCTGAGGCAAGAGAATCACTTAAGCCCAGGAGTTTGAGGTTGCTGTGAGCTGTGACACCATAGCACTCTACCCAGGGTGACACAGTGAGACTCTGTCTCAAAAAAAAAAAAATCACCTAGTGATGTATTTTTCAGAACATGTCCCTGGTGATGCATCATTGACCGGTGATTGCATCTATTAATGGCGCACAGCCTCTGCCCTCCTGCACAGAGCTGTGTGCAGTTTCTTCTCTCACCTCTATAGAAAAAGGACCAAGGAACCAGCTGTGAGGCAACTTGGTAAATCTGAGACCAGGTGGCCCCACCTGGCAGGGATGGAGATGAGGATGACTTTAAAACTTGAATTTCTGCTCCAGTGTCTCAGAGAAGGACTTAGGAGGCCACTTCCTCTGCACTGAAGATCTGAAAGGGTGGAAATGAGCTACTAACTCTGCCTGGCCAGGTTTGCCTCATCCCTGTCCCCTCCCACTCAGGCCCACATCCTCCCAGCAGATCCTGGGCACTGGGCTGGCAGACGGGCTAACAGCTAAGAGCTCCTTCCCTCTCCCTGAAGGACCGAGGGCAGGGCCCCTCCCCAGGCAGCAGGCTGCCATCTCTAGGAGACAAGGACTCAGTCTGTCAACAGATGTGGGTAGGTGAATCAGGGTTCCCAGGGTTGAAGGTCTGTGTGCCCAAGTGTCCTCAATCCCAGGCCAAGGCTGACCAGACTAGCTTCCTTTGCCCTGGGACTCTCTGGGGGCTTGGGTGGGACAAGAAGGTTCTATGAGCCCCACCTCAGCTTGAGAGAACTCAAGGCCCATCTGCCTGAATGGATCCAGAGCATCAGCTGTTTGTCACAGTCAAACCTTGGAAGCTATTCCCCTTCTTACCTATGTCAGGACACCTCCCAATCCCTGTTCCCCTGACCCCACGTGGCTCTCAGGGTTTCCTCAGCATTCCTGAGTGGACCTCCCTGTCTGTAACCTATTGAAGCCAAGAGTTGGTCCAATGATCCCTAAGGACTTTAACATCTAGGAGCTAAAAACCCTCCACACAAGACACAATTGAATATGCGGCAAAGACACACATGGACACAATGACCTCCAGGTCTGGGTCGAGTCAGACCATCCCTCAGTGGTGTGCCTGTGGCTCCTCACCCGGATCTGTCCCATGGTCTGAGTGAGGGGAGGGACATAGGACTGCCATGGACTAGGTGAGAGGTCTTGGGGCTGCCCAAGAGCTAGCTGAGGATAGGTTGGGACCAGGTATGAGACCCTTGGAGGGAGGCCAGGGAGACAAAACCACCAAACTAGGTAATGACACACATGTCAGTCCCTGAGAGCTGGACATGGAGCTGGGAGCTCTCCAGCTGCAGGTTAAGCAGTCCCAAGAAGCCTGATTCCAAAGCCCCACCTTAAGCCCATGATATCCCCCAAGACAGGGCCTATACCAGGCCCTTCAAAGAAAGGAACTGGGACCTCTCTCTCCCCCAAACAAAATTCCAAAAAAATGCCCCCCTGCTAGTGTTCCTGAAGGAGCTGTCTCCATGCACCTAGGAAAACTGAGGCTGAAGGGAAGGGGCTGACCCAGGTCCCTCACTACTCACTTACCAGGCCAGGGTTATTGCTCTCAGCTCCTCTGATCTGTGGCCCAAGGCCCCAGACCCTGGACGCTAGGGGCAAGGCGGGCGCAATGCCAGAGGCCTCGTCCCTGTTCTGGCTTTTCTAGGGAGTCACAGTGACCTCTGAGTACACAGAAGTCACACCCTTCTTCCTAGGCCTGGGCGGGTCTGGGCTGAAGGCACCTGATAACCTCCCTGGTACATCTGTGGGGCCCCATCAGGCCATAGCAGAATCTGAGCTGCATCGAGCAGGGAGGTGGCCCCCGAGGACAAAGAGGACTCATGGGGCCTTCACCTAAGCAGGGAGAGGCCAAGTGTGCTAGGCCCCTCCCATGACTCGAAAAGCTTGGTGGCAAGACTGACTGATCTCTTAGCCAACAAGAGGGACAGTCAGAACTTTGGCCAGGCCCAAAGGAAAACACGCAACAGCCTGGAAGGAAAGTGACTTCAGGCCCTCCTTGGTGGGTTTCACAGCAGACCAGCCATACCTACAGTGGCTGGGAAGGCCAGGGAACCCACGGGATGGAGTGTCTGGGAATTTCTGCCCATGATCAGAACCTTCTGGGCTATTCTGGAAGCAGAAAGGAATGAAAATCAAAGAGCCAGACATCAAAGGCAGGCAGGCCTGGATGGAGACCACATGACCTTGGCTAAGTCACATCACTTCTAAAGCCTCGGTTCCTCATCTGGAACATGGTGATGGTTCACGTTCTTTTCATGGAGCTGTTGTGAGAAGTGAATGAAGGGAGCCCAGCCCTGAGAGAGAGGGGCCACGAGGTGGAGCCATGGCTGAGACTCAGACCCAGGTGAGCCCAAAGGACCACAGCCTAGCCTAACCATTACAAAGTCCTTTATTAACAAGTCAATAAAAAAGAAGACAGAGATGTAAAAATACTTTTCTTAGAGGCCCCAGGAGGGGAAGGCACTGTCAGGACTCACCTGCCTCAGGAAGGCTGCCTAGCTAGAGGCAGAACGGAAGTCAGGGCCTGGTCCTGGTGGCAGCTGGCCCAGGGAGGGTGAGGATGGAGGATGGGAGATGGCTCGGGCCTCAGACAGGGACTGTGCAAATGCCGAGGCCATGCAGGGAGTGCTGGGTTAGGCCCCAAACACCGTGTTCCCCTGTGAGGGCAGACACATGGTGGGGCTAGCACCTGCCCACTCCACCTGTGGGTGTACACATGTGTCCACGTGAGAGCTGGTGCCTGTGCACAGCTTACATACAGAAAGAGGAAAGAGGGGTCCCCTAACAGGAAATAGGGGGCTCTTCCCCGAGCTTGAGGAAATAGCTTAAAGAAGTCTCTGCCATCCTAGGCAATAGACTGAGACCTCATCTCTACAAAAAACGAACAAATTAGCCAGGTGTGGTGGTATGCCCATAGTCCCAGCTACTCAGAAGGCTGAGGCAGGAGGATTGCCTGAGCCCAGGAGTTTGAGGTTGCAGTGAGATATGATGATGCCACTGCACTCTAGCCTGGGCAACAGAGTAAGGCCCTGTCTCTAAAAAAAAAAGTCTCTGGAAGCCTGGAGACAAGGAGAGAGCAAAAAGGTGGCTCTGTTTCTCACTGGCCTTAGGAGGCCAGGCTCTCCTGCCGTCGCTGGAGGACCTCAATGACGCTGCTGATACCGTCCTCAGGTACCTGTGGGCAGGTAGGAAGGAAGGAATGGTTAAGGCTACCCAACTTCCTGGCCCAGCTGACACTACTTCCTGGCACCCACACTTCTGGGACTCACTGTCCCTGCAGGAGCCCCCCACCCTAGCCTGTGATACTTACCAGCGCGTGGTCGAAGTTGAAGGTGCTGATGTAGTAGGCAGAGATGTCAGCAGCGGCCAGGGGGCCTGCAATCTGGGCCACGATCCCACATTCATCTAAGGGTAGAAGAGGTGTGCATGTGGCTCACCCCAGTTGCCCAGAGGCCCTCCCAAACTCCCAACCCAGGGAGCAGCTCTCACCAAAGCCCAGGGGCTGTCCACCGATGCGTACCATCCTCCACAGCTCTCCTGAGGAGCTGGTCAGCAGTAAGTCACTGGGGAACCTAAGGGGGCAGGTGGGTGGTGGGCAGGGCACCCACATCTGCCCCTGCCCTACCATAAGCCCTTGGGTGGATCTGCCAACTGACCTCAGGGTCTAATGCCCCCCCCCCCACCTGGGGCTGCTTAGGGTCTGGCCCAATTGGGGTTAAGGGTCACATACTTTTTCTGCGTCTCAGCGTCCATGACAATGGAAATATAGCCCTCAATGAGAGAGAAGGCAAAGAATGGGATGGAGCTGGGTTCAGGACTGCCACAGACTGCCTCCTTGTGGGTGCTGGGGAGGGACAGGATGTTCAAGGGTTTTGCCAGGCACCCAGCCCACTCCATCTCCTCCCAATCAGCCTCCAGACCACTAGGAAAGTGCTAGCATGGATGGCCTGAAAGCCCTCCTGTCTCTGCTTCCCTGTCTAGGGGTCCAGCCTTCAGGAATGAGGGAGGATGATGAACTTTACCTGTGCCAAAAATGAAGGACCCTAGGGGCAGAAGGCAGGTCCAGGGTATAATTCAGGGATGGTTCTACCAAGACCACAGGAGAGGGGTGGTGCCTGTGGCTTAGTGAGTAGGGGGCCGGCCCCATATACTGAGGGTGGTAGGTTTGAACCTGGCCCAGGTCAAAATGCAACAACAACAAAAAATAGCCAGGTGTTGTGGTGGGCACCTGTAGTCCCAGCTACTCAGGAGGCTGAGGCAAGAGAATTGCCTAAGCCCAAGAGCTGGAGGTTGCTGTGAGCTGTGACACCACAGCATTCTACTGAGAAAAATAAAGTGAGACTCTGTCTCTAAAACAAAACAAAACAAAACCACAGGAGAGAGCTCCAGCTTTAGGGTTGGAACCTTCCCCGAAAGTCAGTTAAAGGTAAGTGACCATTATGGGCTGCCAGGAACCCCAAGACATGAGACAAGGCACAGAGTTACAAAATTAACAGATCCTGGTGGTAGGACACAGCACAGGAAACGACGATGTGAAAATAGAGACAAAATGCAAAGCCCACCTGTGTGAGTAGAAAAGGACATCTATGAGGGTGGTAGCGATGGCTGGCAGCGTCTCAGGGTCCAGGGTGAGGACACAGAAGCGGTTCTGTGGGCTCTGGATGGGATGCACTGTGGGGCTGGGCCCTGCTCAGGAGGGACGAGTAGGCAGGTGAAAAGGCATTCATGGGCTGGGGTGCCCTCTGGTGGCCACTGAGGGAGGGACTTGGGCCACGGTGGATTATGTTCTCCAGGAGCAGGTGCTTGGGGGTCCATCTCCTGTCAGCTGGTCTCCCCACATCCACAGACCCACCCACACAAGGGATAGGCCCCAGTGGGAAGAGGAGGTCCTGCCCATGTTTGGGTGTCAGGGGGCAGCCCTCACCATGGTGGGCTTTGGGAAAGCCGTTGCTGGAACTGTCCCTGGCCACAGGAACAGGCTCCCCGCCCACCTCGCGGTAAATATGGAATTCCTGGGACAGTGTGTGGATCACCACCGACAAGTCTTGCTCCCGCACCTGGGCCACAGGCAGATGACACATCAAGTAGGTCCCCAGACACCCATGCCAACCTTACCCTGCACCAGTGCGAAACTTACCAGGATGAAGTCCGTCTGGTAAGTGGACAGCATCAACACTGACACGTGGTGCTCAGCCAGAGGTGTGATGACTGAGCGGGCAATCTTGGTGACCCCAGCAGCCTGGACTGCTGCACCACTGTGAGATGACACATTCAGCACCAGCCATGTGGCCTCAGCCACTTGAAGGAACTCAGATGGGGGTAGCTCTGTGGTTAGGGTACACATGCCTAGTTAGGGGCTGCAGGGCTGGCATCTGCCCCTCTCTGAGCCTCAGTTTCTCTGTCTGTGCCTTGGAGGGCACTATTAAAATAATGGCAGGTCTGGAGACTGGGGATCTCTCCTCCAGTTCTGCTCTTAAAGTCTTTGTATATGCAGACTGAGAAGTATTTCAGGAGCTGGCCTGCTGAGGATTGAAACTTCCTATTTGAAATCTGAGTTCCAGATTCAGATAGATCTGGGTTCAAATCCCAGCTTTGCTATTTACCTGCCATATGACCTGAGGCCAATGATTTGAGGCTTAGTTTCCTCCTCTGTAAAATGGGATGATAGTATCTACCTCCCAGATGGTATATTCTGTGGGTTAGCAGAGGCTTTGCACCACATGATACCACCAGGGGCCACCAGCAGATGAGTTGGCTGGTTCTTCTCCTTCCCCTTTTGCAGATTCAGTCTTCCCTACAGTACAAACAGGGAAACTAAGGCCTGAAGTGGAGCAGTGGTAGGTAGGCCAAGCTCAGTTGGCTGGCCTGAGACAGCAGGCCTGTGAGGTTGGGCCAAGCCATCAGGAGTATAAGCCCAGGGAGGGACCAGGCTGGTGTCCAGCCCTGAGCAGGGGCCAGGTCCAGGGTGGCTGCTGTTCACTCAAGCACAGCTAGGAGGCCGGCAGGACCCTGCCCTGGGATGGCTGCCTGTTCCTGCATTCCTTCCTCAACCCTCAGGCTCCACAAGTTCCCAGACCAACAGGGGAGGAGGGAATCCAAACCAAGGAGATAAGTCTGGAAGGATATATGTCCAGGAGGTTTTAACAGCCACAGGGAACCATAACTGAGGCCCTGCTGCCACCCAAAGACTGCTAATTGCCCCTCACATGCAACCTCTCATGGGTTTTAAGTTCATAAAGCACTTGTGGGGCTTCTGTACCCATTTTACATAAGAGGAAATAGCTCAGCAAAGGGAAGTGATTTGCTCAAGGACACATAGCCAGTGAGTGCTGGAGCAGCATTTGAACCATGATCCACAGAGCTCTTAGGGTGGATCCCAATACATGGTAAGGATCCTGCAAAGGGGAGAGAGACAAGCCCTACCCATGCTCTCCCTTCCCAGACCAGCCCCCACCTTTAAAGCCCTCTTCGTCCACCATGAGCGTGTAATCCTCAGGGGTCTCCGTCAGGCTGAAGAACTTGCACCTGGTTGGGGGTGGGGAGCATTTTCAGCTTCGGGTGGAAAACTAGGGGATGGCGCCAGTGGACTTCTCTCCATCGGCCCTGAGAGACCCCGACCCCGCCGGGAGTCTTCCTGCCCCCTCAAGCCTCCCTTTCCTCCCCAAGGCAATGGGGTGTGGGCCCCATCTCCAGGAGCTATTTTCCGCCTCTGACCTCCCTGGGAGCCCTTCGTTTTCCATTTCTGGAGGGAGGAGAGGCTCAAACCCTAGGCGACAACCCAGGGAGCACTGGACTTTGGGTCCTCTAGTCCAACCTCTGACTCCGCAGTGGCCAGGTACCGTGCCCCCATTTGACACCACTGAGTTAAGCATTGCCCACCCCAGGCTATTTGTGCCTTGGCCCAGGGAGGGGGCCGGATAGGCGGCGGTCCCAGGGAGGGTAGGCCCAGACCGGATGGCGGCCGGAGGGGGGAAATCGTACCCACCCGTTCCCGCTCGCCTGCCTCTTGGGGATCCTAATACTCCAACCCCAGCCCTGAGACTACAGCAGAGCCCCCAACCCCCATCTGCGCCCTCGAACCCGGGGGCGCACCGGCTGCGGCGGGGCAGGAAGAGAAGCTTGATGAGCGGGTGGGTGTAGAGCCAGAGACCGGGGCGGGCGAGGCTCAGCACCCGCACCCGGTGTTCTAGGATGTGCAGCTCCATCGCAGATGGCGCTGACCCGACCCCGCAGCAAACTAGACCCAGGCCGCGCGGGAGGTGGGGCGCCAGGGGTGGCGCCGGGGACTTAAAGGAGCCGCTGAACCGCCGCGTCCACGCCGTCTGCTACACAGCGGACCCGCCCAGCCCGGCGTGGCAACTCTCTCCTTGACAGCCACGCCTTGCGTGAGGCGGGGCCTTATGGGGTGGCCACGCCCCCTCCTCTCCCTTGGGCTTCACCTCGCTTTCTAGTCCACTGGGCCGGCCCCGATGGCTCCGCCCCCTTAGCACCGGCTCTGGATCACTGCCTGACCCCACCCTCTCCGCATCCTCCAGGCCCCGCCCCTGCCGCGCCCCCTCCCTGGGCTCCGCCCTTTTCACAGGATGCCTGCGGTGCAGTAGTAGGCGCATCCCGGAAGCTGGGGGTCCTTTCGGTCCTTCAGCCCCCCGCCACGCGGGTCGTATGACTGAGGTCATTGAGACTCGGATGAGTTGAACCGGAGCTCAGATGGGACAAGGACGCTGCCCCAGACCCCTGAAGAGTGCAGGGGCTTAGGTCTGCAGCTCAGTGAACTCTGTGATTCCCTCTCACCAGCATCAGGACACCTTTTTCCTTCCTCTCATGGCTCAGCAGGTGGCAGGGCCAACAGCCCAGAAATGATATTGATGTACACCCATCCCCGCTTTGTGAGTGGGCTGACAAGAAATCTGGCCTGGTGCCCCACTCATTCTTCTCACTCAACTCTCGGAATATAAGTCTCCCCACCAGGGGCACAGAGATAAAGGTAAGAGATAAGGGTAACATCTCTACAAGAGCAACATATTTTGGGGGTGGGGGATTGAAGGTGGCCCAGCCTAAGGGCTTGAGGTCCTGCAGAACAAACCAAGCCAAGCAGTGCTAGAGCCAGGAACACCCAGGGCACAGACTTTGAGGATCAGGAATATACAGGTGAGGGACTTTGAGGATCAGGCCCATACAAGTGAGGCTCACTGAATACTCAGACCTCAGAGCTGAGAAAGGAGCCCTGCCAAGGCCTCCCCAAAGCCTGCAACAATTAACAGAACCCAACTGGCCTGAGAGGAGGCCCCCAAGCACTGGCAGACACCCAGATTTATCAGGCCTCCGCAGGTCTAAAAAGACACCAAGGCTAAACAGGCATCAGCATGCCCAAGTTGGCTCTATATAAGGGTCAGCCATGCTCCAGGACTCCTCTTGTCTGGCCCGAACACCCTGAAGCCTCACATCTAAACCAAGTAGGTTAAAGTAGGCCTCAGGCCTGATTGAGACATAGCAGGCCTGAGCAGGCCTTCTGCTATTCTGGATCCTCTACCATAGGCAGATGGAAAACAAGCTAAGCCTCCTCCCTGGACTTTCAGTCTCAGCACATTTCTATGAACGCTGTACAGCTGCCACATCCTGGCCTGCACCGTAGAGGACTAGGGAAAGGAGTTCTTCAAAGGATAAACCCATCTTGTCAATGGCAGCTACGGATGGTGGGGGGCACCATAGGGATGAGGAAGTTGGAGGCAGAAGTGTGGTGACCTGTCCTGATGGTCTCTTTTGACCCTTACCCTCCCTAGGCCTCAGTATCCCCAGCTGTACCAGGACAAGATGTTCCAGGCCTGCAAGCTCCCAGGGAGGTTCTGCTCCTCCCTCCCCACCCCGCTACTCTGGCCTAGCTTGGTCATCTGCCAGGAACAGCCACTATTGTTTGACTGGAAAAGCTGCTTCCTCAGCAAAAGGGGGGCCTTTCCCAGAGACACCCTGTCCTCGCCCTCACCAGTCATCAGGTTGTGACTGCAGGCCTGCCTGGCCCCAAAGAGAGAGATGAGTAAGAGCTCTGGGTGCAAATCTAGCTTGGCTTTCCTTGCTGGCAAGAGGGTCTGTTTCCACTCAGCTCCTGTTTCCTCATCTATAATATGGGGATAATAACAGAACCTACCTGACCAGCCATGGGACACAACCAGTCCAACCTGTCATATGGTAAGTGCTTAAATGGAAAGCAGCATTTTATCAAGGACACACATTTCTCCCCTCACTTGTCTGCCTCTGCTGGAGGTCTGGGCTAAGAATTTGAAGATACGCATGGTGCTCCACCTCTGCTGCCAGCCCCTAGCCCAGGATGGGTACTCAGAAGCTTACTGGAGCCTGAAATGGCATCTAGCCCAGGCCTTGGAGGAGCAAGACCCTAAAACCTCCTTTTTAAGGTCTCCTTTCCCCTTCAATGATAGACAGGGACCAAGGTTTGGGGAGCATGCCCTGCTATGCCCAGCCCTGTACTCCAGTTCAGTTGTCCCTCATCCATGACCGAAGATGGAAATGGGGCAGCAGGGTTGGGGTGAGTAAAAATGGGGGTTAAGAACAGGGGTTGGCCCCGGACTTGGCATGTCCTCTGGCACAAGTACTTCTCAGAGAGGCTCTGGTGCTGGGCTGGGGTCCAGGTCAGGGGCTTGTGCAGGGCATGGAGAAGAGTTGCTGAGCAATGGTGTGGTACCCTCTCTCTAGCTCCTAGTTGCACACCAGGTCTACACAAGCCTGTTTATTTCTGTACAAAACCATGTTTCTATTTTACACAAAAGAGCACCCCACCCACTCCCTTCATGCCAGTGCCCTCTTCCTGGGGAGCATCCCCCTAGGAGGCGGTGGCTGAGTGAGGCATCACCCACTTGGCCCTGGTGTCTGCCTGCCCTGGCCAGGCCCACTTGAGTTCCATTCTAGAGAAAATAAATAAAGAGGCTCAAATAGAATCTGTGCTGGGCCAGCCAGACTCTATCCCAGCACAGCAGCCAGGCAGTTGGGCCCTCAGAGAGTAGGCCTAGAATGTCAACCCAAGAATCACGTAGGTATATGGAGACCCCATCCCAGAGGCCTGAGCTGCCAGGGTTACAAGTAGGTGTCCTCACTCTCTTGGGATGTCAGGCTCTCCTGGGAGTGGTGGTGGGCTGAGTCCTGGGGAGCCAAGTCTTGAGGGGCTGGGTCCTGGGGTACTGGGTCCTGTAGTGCCGGGTCCTTTGGGGACACAGCCTGTGGGGGACATGCATCTCCTGCAGCGGCCACCATCATGGTTGGATTTGGGGCTGGGGTCTTGTCCAGCTGCCCACTAGCCTTTGTCCTCTTCTGCTGCTCCTTTTGGGTCTGCTTGGGTGGCTTGGGCTTGGGTTTGGAGCCAGGGAAGGGGGCATCTGGGACCAGGCGGATAGATGGTGAGGGTTGCAGGGCAGGCCAGGGGCCGGGTTCTGCATCCAGGATGGCCTTGGCACCATGTAGCCTGGGCGGGGAGCGGCATTCCAGCTCACCTCGGGTCTCTTGCCAGCGCCGCAACTGGATGAGGTGCTCACGCTCAATCTGGCGCTCTGTCACAGGCAACTCTACCACCTGCAGGGGCAGTGACAGGCAGATGAGCACCAGAAAGAAGGACCTTCCCCCTCTGCCTCCCAGCAGGGCCCCCGCTCTCCTTCAGCATCCACCAGCCTTGAAAACTAAAGGCTGACCCCAAGAAGGATGGGGGTCAAGTCACAAGCTGTAGTCATAGATCCCAGAGTTGAATGTCAGAGGAGCTAGATCCTTGAGACCCATTGCCTCTGAGAAGGCTGCTTACAATTCATGAGTCCACTTGTCCCTCTATGGGTCGGGAGGGATAAGGCTCAGACAGGGCAAAAGCTGCTCTCTGCTAACCTGCCCCCCACTACTACCCAGGGCAGCCTGGCTGCCTGGGCTCAAATCCCAGCTCTATCACCTTTTGGCTGGGTGACTCTGGGGGAGGTTGCTTTGTGATCCTGCCTCTGTGAGCCTCCATTTTATCACATATAAAATGGGGGTACTGCCACAACTTTCAGCAGCTGGTGCGAGAGAGAAGCAGGTGTAAAAATGTGCTATTGCTTTTCTGCTTCTGCCCCACACACTGGCATCAGCCCTCCCCCCAGCCTGCCTCTTGCCTCAACCAAGAGAAGCTGACCATGTATATGTCACCTCATAGTCCCTGAGAGACAAGTAGCCACAAAGAAAGTAAAAATGGAAAACAGAGCCAAAGCTGTGAAGGTGGTACCAAGGAAAGAGAAGGTTATGGGTCACTATTCCTCTTCATTCCTGAATGACTCAGATAAGGAAGCCCTGCAAAGCTAGGCCCCTCTGTGCCCCAGGCTTCTCCCCGAGACAGGAAGATAAGATCTACCCATACCCTCCTGGCTGCTGAGCCACAGACCTGGTACAGGTGACCAACCTTCAGGGGCAGAAGGATACCAGGTCTTCCTCCAAAGGACTCCTACCATCTCCCACTCCCTTCTGGTAAGGGCCAGGTGTGGGTCATACCTCCTGGACCAGGAAGGTCTCCTGCATGATCTTGGGGCTGAGGCTCCGTAGTCTCTCAATAGTCTCATATTGGCCCTGGCAGGCTTTGACCTTCTCCGGGGAGCCCAACGCATGCTTCAACAGCACCAGCCCCACCCGGAAGATGATCTTGACTCCTGCATGGGGGGCAGATGGTAAATGTAAAAAATAGAGACTGCCTGTATTCTGGCTGGGGGCAAGAATGCCAGACCTGCCCCGTACCTTCACAGAAGAACATATCCCAGACTCGCAACACAGAGCTCCAGGGCAAGGTGCGTGAGAAGGCACACATGAACCACTCTGTCATGTAGAGCAGTGGGTCAATCTTCTGCCGGCTGAGGTGCTTGTGGGCCACTGGTGATACCTTCTGCAGCAGTGAGAAGAGGATCTCCCCATCCAGTTGGATCGCCTCCTGAGGGGACATGGAGGCCACAGGGCCATGAGCAGGAAGGCAATCATTTATTCCTTGGGAAGCTGCAGTCTGCAAGGTGCCAGCCTCTGGTCCCCCTTTGTGGACCTTACAGTGAGGAGGGGCATGCGGGCAGAAAGAGACTGGGGGGAAGAAGAGGGGGGTAAGTCCCCAGGACAATGTAGGAAAGGGGACAATCGCTGGAGAATCCTGCCTGTCAGGGTCAAGGAAGTTCCCTGAGGCTGAAAGCTAAGGCAAAAGAGTTTTCAGGGCATGGCCTGGGGAATGGAGCTTCCAGACAGAGGTTTAGGCCTAGACCAATACCACAGCAAGAAGGAACTTAGTGCCCTGGAGGAACTTCAGTGCCACCAGTGGCCACAGCTATAGGAAGCAGAGGTGAGTGTGGAATTGATGATGGCAGAACCCAAAAGACTTGACCTGGCAGGCATGGGACTCACACCTAAAGGCAACAGAGGGCCCTGGAGCTGCTGTGGAGGGAAGGGCCTGGAGGGGCCACAGAGGGTGTCTACACTGGGGTAGGTCCCAGACCAGTCAAGTACTCACCAGTTTCTCACTGTAGTAGCCAGGAAGGTACTTCTCACAGATCTGCACCAGACACCAGAAGGCTTGCTATGGGCAACAGACAGGTGAGGCCTTGCTGCCCAGGGTTCCCTGTCATCCTGCCCACTTGCCCACCTGCCCTCCCGCCCAGGGCGTGGTGGTACCTCCGCAGGCATATGCATGAGCAGGACAGCGGCGATGGGTGCCTGGGCCTGGCAGTACCCCTCCTCAGGCCTGTACAGTGTGTAGGCCTTCAGCACACGGAACAGGTCCTGCTGGCTGTGGAGAGACCAGCCAGGAAGGTCAGCAATGACAGATGTGATTCTGCTACCTACTGCCCTTACCTGTGTGCCACTAGGCCAGAACTGCTTCAGAATCTGTACTTCCCTGGAGAGGGGAGGTGACCTGCTGTGGTCTCCAAGTAGTCAGTCTCCTACTTGCACTCCCACATGACCAAAGGAGGGAAGCAGGGTGGGGTTCCCCTGTGACAGGGGAGGGCAAAGGCTCAAAGTAGGAGCAGGGCCAGGACAGGATGCCACACAGGGTGAGGATGTATCAGGCGATGGAAGTGGGAGCCCCTTACATGGCAGCTTTGACCCGTTGGCCAACTTTGTCTTGGTCCCTGGCCTGCCCCATCTCACCCCTCCTGTCCCATCTCGCCCCTCCTGTATACTCTTCACCCATCTAATTCCTCCTAACCCTCTTTCTCCCCACTGAAACCTGTTTCTAGGAGAGGGCCAGGCTGGGCAAGCTCTAGCACTCTGGAGAGTCAATGAAAGCTACCCCAAAGGTAAGAGAAAGTGTTAGCGCACCCCTTAGACTCAAACCAGAAAGGGGAGATGCTGACAGTGGAGTTTGGGGCATTTAGCTTTTGGACCCTTGAGTTCTCCAAACTTGCACCTCTTCTGTACCTGACAAATAGAGTCACTTCCCAGCCCACAGGGCCCAGCCTGCTCACCCGTGACCCCCCCGGGACACAAACATCTCATGGAAAGGGAACTGCCGGTGTAGGTCACGCTCAATCACGTCCAGCCACTTGGGGTCCCCAGGAGACATGTCTAACTCCTGGAAGAAAAGCCACACATTAGGGGCCGTGGAAGATGGAAGAGGGCCCCTCCTGACAGAACACGGTTGTCCCAGGTATTGGAGGAACCCTGCACCAGAGGCAATGCCCACCCAATCCTATTATGGACTGGTCCCTCCCGAGAACAAGAAGGGAAGTCCAAGTAAGGATGCCTGAGTGGGGGCAAAGGGGCAAGGAAAGAAGGGTCCTAGATACTGTAAGGGGGAATCCTAGCTCTAGGAGGACCCATGTGGGCAAGAATGTCCACCTTGCTGTGGCTGAAAGAACCTCTAGGCACTTCATTTAGGACTCAGTTAGACACATTATGTCACATCCTTAAGATGGAAGGCTACGGGTCTGAGCAAGGTGCTGAGCTGAGTATGGAGCACATGTGGTCCTCGCTAACTCTTCTTACCCCCAAAGACTGGTCCTATCACAACATCCTATTTACAGATGAGAAAATAGCATCTCAGACCATGATGCAAAAGCAACAGACAAAACCTGAATATCAACAAAAATTCACTTATCCAAGTCCTTGTGGCTGGAAAAATGGTGGAGCCAGGGTTAGAAGCCAGGTCTGACTTAGAGCTATCAATCCCAGCCTTGCTGCTTCTCACCGGTGTGTGTGAGGGAATGGCACGGGGTCTGTGTGTGAGTGACTGACACAGGTGCTGTCTAGAAGGACATGATATCTGTCAAATTAACCTCAATTACTTCTCTGGGTGCTGGAGTTTCAGCAAAGTTTTACTCTTTTCTTTCAATTCCAAGAACATTTTAGCGTGTGTACCTTTGTAAAACTAACTATTACAAAAAGAAAAGTCGTTTCTCAGTCATTTGAAACATTCTCTATCTTGATTTGCATGTTGGTTACATGGAAGCATATTATTTGTCAAAACTCAAGATCTGTGCATTTTACTCTCTATAAATTCATACCTTGATTTTTAAAAAAGGAAAGAAAAAATAAATAGGAAAGAAACCCAGAGGGCTAAGCAGGGATGCAGAGCAAGTAAGAGTTGCCTGCAGGGTAGGGGCATCATCAGACAAGGACCTTGGGAAGGAAGCCAGGTCCTCAGCAAACACCAAGTGGGCACCAACCCAGGCCAGGCCTTGGCCAACAGGCGACTTTACACAAGCCTTTTTCTCTCTTGTGCCCCTGAGTGGGAGTGTCCCAGCATTAAGCTAAAGAACCTAGTGTGCCAAGAACTTGACTAGAGACTAATACCAAGAGGGAAGGCTGACAGTGTTCAAGGCTGGAGGGTGTAGGAAGTAGTTGGGGCCTCCATAGAGCACCCTGGAGCAGACACAGAGTGGGAAGGGAATAGGCACAGAGGCCTGTGTGTATCCTGTGCACCTCTAGGTCCTATCTGAGCACAATGCAAGTTCACTTTTGCCAGAAAGGGGCCCCAAAATTCTCCTGGTGTTTCCCATAAAGTAAGGATCTCAGAATCCCAAAAGTCAGTTCCTAGGATGTGTTTATCTGCTACCTCAGCAGCTCAAGGTGCTAGGCTACATGTGGGATAGTGACAAAAAGGAAAGGGTGTAGCTATAGCTACTGCAGTCAGTGGGCCTGCAGCCTCTACCAACCTGAGAGGTGCTGGTGCCATAATGAGGTAAAGCCAGAAAAGAAAACCAGGTCAAAAAAAAAAAGGATAGAAAGGTCCTGTCTGCCCAAGGAAGGAGGAAGAAATAGCAAGTGTGAGAGAAGATGGAGCTGACAGGGTCCACAGAACCTGCCCTGACTGCTGAAGTTACAGTTGGCCACCTAGGCTGTGTGTTGAATGGAGGCCCCTAGTGGGGGCAGGGGACACAGGTATGGTTATGTGCTGCCACCACAGCCTTCTCAGTGTTCCCTGCCTTGGCTCACACACCCACAGCAGCCAAAGGGAGCTTCTCATGCTTCTTTGGGTCACTTGTAGGCTATGTCTTTCCAGGGGTGCTCACAAACCACTCTTCCAGTCCCCTGTCACTCACTTGGGTGCATTGAGAAGACCAAATCTACCTCCTCACACAAAAGCAACCTTCCAGACTTTGTGAAGGTGGCCTATTCCTCTCTGGACACACTACTGTGCACACACACAGGCACACAGCTCTGCACCTTGCTGTGCATACTGTGGACATGTTCACACTTGTGGAACTATACAACTGAGAGGCTGGTCAGGCTACCCACACTCTTGGCTCTCAGGCCTGGCTCTGACAGCCTGATATAAACTATGGGTTTGGGAATGGGGCTCCTGCCATGAGCTCCTAGTCTTCTCAGGATGCAACCCCTTGAAATGGAGGAGATGTAGCTTCTGAGAGGAAAACTCTGGAGTGAAGGGGTGCTCTAGCAGGGCCTGGTAGTGCTTCCCTGGAGATAATCTAATCACATGGTTCAGAGCTGCCCTAGCCAGGCCCTCTGCCAGCTCCCACCACCACCAGGACCAAGTGCTACCAATAAACAGCTCTCACTCTCTTCAGGTCAACAACAGAAACTCTAGGCTGCTTGGCCCTTCCCCACCTGCCCTTCTCAGGGAACATGTTTAGCAGAACAGGAGTGTTCACTGAAGCAAAGAGCTGGTGGCTGGCAGCTCTGTCTCACTGTCTACCTGCTACTAGTCCCAAAGGCCTTGGAGAAGTCCTGATGCCTAGGGCCAGGTCTGGCAGATAAGCTAGGGCAACCCCAAGGAAACTGACTGTCTCCCTGTGATTCCCTAGGGGAGCAGGAGGAGCTGGCCAGCTCAGTGAAGAGAGGTGTTTTACTCTTTGGGTCAGGAACCACAGTAGGGAGGTGGGAACACGGAGAGGCACGACTATTCTGACTGGCTTTGACCCCTGGGAATATTGGTTTGGCTTTGCCACTCCCAGGGCTGATGACCTCATCAGTCACACAGGTAGACTGTGGTGTCTGGCCAGGCTTGGATGAGGAGGAGGAAGAGTAGAGGATGGAAGGCCAGGAAGTGTTGAGGGGGCTATGGTCCTATGAGGCAAGCCCCCCAAAGGCTCAAAGGAGTCAGGGAAGTGGTCTGCATGTCCTCTCTGACATCTTGCTGAGCCTAAGAAAGCAAAACCTGAGTGCTTATCAAGGGAAAGAGATAGAATGGGAGCAGCAAAATGCTTCATCGTTTTGAGGGATGCTCAGGGTCGTAGGCTCCAGGAGTCACAGGTACCCAGGACAGTCTGGCCTTTGGGGGCCCAACAAGTCAAATATCTAACTGGAGGACAGCTCATCCTGCAGAGGTCCAGGTGAGCACATGGAGGACAGCAGCTATGGGGAGGGTGTCAAAAGATAAGGAAGGAAGGGCAGAGTAAAGAAAGGGAAACTCACGTCAAACTTCCCAGGGTTCTGCTGTAGCTTAACCTTGCCTCCTGACAGGTACTGCCACGCACGGCCCCGCAGAGAAGGTGGAATGCCCTTCTGGCACCGGAGGCGGATCTGAAAGTCAAAAGGACAGTTGTGCCCATGTATCTGCTCAGGCAGGTTCCCTAGCCCAGCCGGTGCTTACTGGGCCTTCAGGGCACATATCAGTAAGAGCAGAAACAGGGAGAAAAGAGGACTTTCCTACTGTTGCTACAACACACATCCTATAGTGGAGGGAGGAAGTGTCTGCCAATTAGATATGCTGCCACCAGGTGATGGCAGAGTCCCACAGCCCCTGGAGCCCAGTGAGATCTACCACAGAACTCCAGATCCCCATTTTCTGAATCAAAATGAAACCATACAACTTGGGCAAGCCCAGGGAAGGAACGGCACTCTGTGGGGCACAGCTGCAGATGCAGGAAGGGTAGCTCATGAGGTGAACCAGAATGTGCCCACAGGCATAGTTTGGGCACTTTCTTTTTTGTTTTTGACTTTCCTACACCAGTTTTATTTAAAACACAAATAAATATTTCTCTTTCTGTAACGGCAAATGGTTCAAATAATGCTGAACACAAATCATTGACTAACACAAGTGCTTTAAATATGAAACAAAATTATTTTAAAAAAGCAAAAGAATAAAAGTTATATGCAAAAGAGACTTGGAATCTATAAGCTGATTCCAAAAATGAAATGAGTAGAAAATGTGTGGTGAAACCAGAACATTCCACTCCTGCTTTGGAAAAGGGCTATCATACAACATTTAGTCAGCTGAAGATGGATTGGTAGCGGTGAGTCTACACATAAATTTCAAGTCATTTTTGCTTGTGCAGAATCATCCAGATCTTCCCAAGATTGAATGGGCAGTCCCGTGGCTTTCTTCCTTTTCCGTATTCCCAAAAAGGCTACACAAAGTTCAAAAAAAAAATTTTTTTTTTGCAGCTTTTTGGCTGGGGCTAGGTTTGAACCCGCCACTTCCAGCATATGGGGCTGACGCCCTACTCCTTTGAGCCACAGGCACCGCCCTACAAAGTTCAACTCTTGATGAGCTGTTTACAATAACAGTTCCTTAGGAGCCAACATGACAGGTGGGTCAGATTTCCCTATGAAAAACCAAACTGGCCACCGACAGCAAAATATCAAAATGGACAAGTCTTTCTTTCCTTCTTCTGATAATGAACAATGTCTCCTTTAAGACTATTATCCCAGCTCGGTGCCTGTGGCTCAATCGACTAAGGCGCCAGCCACGTACACCTAAGGTGGTGGGTTCGAATCCGCAGCCCAGGCCCGCCAAACAACAATGACAGCTGCAACCAAAAAATGGCCGGGCATTGTGGTGGGCGCCTGGTCCCAGCTACTTGGGAGGCGGAGGCAGGAGACTTGCTTGAGTCCAAGAGTTGGAGGTTGCTATGAGCTGTGATGCCATGGCACTCTACCCAGGGGGATAGCTTGAGGCTCCGTCTCAAAAAAAAAAAAAAAAAAAGACTATTATCCCCATCATGTTTGTTCCTCCACAAGTCTAAACCTTGAGGTGATAAGAAGGAGACTAACAGCAAGAAAAGAAAATTCAATCCACTAATGAGGAAGACTGGCAGGTATACAATACACCCCCAGAGCATCTCCAGAACCCTACCACAGTACAATTCACTGTACTTCTATGGTCCACAGATAAATATTGGCAGTTCAAATGAGTTCCTTTTTGTCCCTCAAGGAGTTAAAGAGCACCAAATAAATACTAGACAAGGAGTTTGCTGGGAGAGTTAGAAATAAAACATTAGGCTTGGCGCCTGTGGCTCAAGTGGCTAAGGCGCCAGCCACATACACCTAAGGTGGCGGGTTCAAATCCAGCCAGGGCCCGCCAAACAACAATCATGGCTGCAACCAAAAAATAGCTAGGCATTGTGGTGGGCGCCTGTGGTCTCAGCTACTTGGGAGGCAGGAGACTCGCTTGAGCCCAGGAGTTGGAGGTTGCTGTGAGCTGTGATGCCACAGCACTCTACCCAGGGGGAAAGCTTGAGGCTCTGTCTCAAAAAAAAAGAAAGAAAGAAATAAAACATTAACCAATTTTTGTCCCTCTGATAATTCAATGCTAAAAGGAGACAAGTACTGAAGAGAAGGGACAATTTTCATACTAAAAAAAAATTCCTCAAAACCATATTGCCATCTCTTATAATGAATCCAGGAGTCCCCAGAAATAGAAAATTAGTTTCAGGGGATCCCTGAGGCACTTTAAAGCCTTAAAAAATTACAGTAATAATAAATTAGATATTGTTCTACAGAGGCTAACAGAGCAGTAGAAGCATCAAAATCAAGTAGTTTGGGCACCTTCTTGGGGGTCTTATTTTAAGCAGTAATATGGCAGGACACAGTCAGGCTAGAGGGGAGAAATCCCAGCAGGACTCAGAAGGAAGATGGGATCTCCTTAAATGGCTCCCTCTTTGTTTTGGTCCAGAATCCCTTCTCTTCTTTCCTTGACCCTGAGCTCTGGGGATTATAAGCCTGGTGCAGAGGCAGCTGGCCTGGGTGTGAATCCTAATCCCAGCCCTTGCTAAAATGGTCTAAGTCTTTTCTGCCGCTCATAAAATAGTAGTGAAGGAAGAAGTAGTTGAGGTAATGCTTAATTCAGACTATTTTTCCAGAAGATTTCCTCTCCCAAAACCCAGTTTGAAAACTATCATGTTTTTTTACATATGGGGAAACTGAACATATGGGGGGGGGATTAAAGTCATACAATCAGAGACCCATACATACCTCCTAGCTGTACCGCACAAGTTAGGGGGATCCAGACACATGCGCTTTCCACTTTCTTGGCCTCTCAGAGATGGATGGGGAAGGTGGGCTTGGGACCAGAAGGAGGGTCTGAAGACAACTGTCCTGACCCATCAAGGAGGATGAGGGCAAAGGCATAGGCACTACTCCTATGGAATGGAGGTGGAGGAGGCGGCCAATGATACTCCCTTAGCCCCTACACAAAGCAGCTGGACTTGGGATAAAGGAGATGGGTGCCCAGGGCATGAAAAGAACATCTGGATATGGGTTTAAATCTAACCTTGAGCCAATCACTTCTTAAGTATAAGATCAGAACAATATTACCTCCTCCTCTGCAGAGTTGTTGAAAGGATTCTACTAGAAAGGAAAAAACGTGCTTAGTGTGGTGCTTGACACAGTCTGTGTTCCTTTAGTGATGGCTTCCTCTCCACCCTCCATCCCAGGAACAGGGCCTTAGCTTACACCTAATTTTCCCTCACCTGGAAACTCCCTCAAACAGTCCCATTAGAAGCTCTCAGAGGAGGGAGCACAGATGCTCTGGCTTTCCTGATAACCAGGGCAAACAAGAGAAAACTTTCCAAAGGTCAGGGAGAGAGTCAAGAACCAGGAAGAAGCCAGGCAGACAGACTGAGGGGCAGAGGGGAAGAGCAATGGTGGCTGGTCACAGGTGCCAAGTGAGAGCTTCTGGGACTGCCTTCTGGAAAAGGGGCAGAGGAAGGGAGTAGAAGGGAACTGCCCCATACTCTGGGAACAGTTTCCTGCTGCTGTGGGATAAGAGTCTCCTTAAGGAAGTCACTTTGGTCAAGCTTTGGCAAAAGGACACATACAGCCCAGAATCACAGGCCCTTCAAGCTGTCCTAGGACCAAGTTTTGCACCAGGCAGTCCCCCACCATACTTGGCCTCCTCCAAGAAAGCCCTAGAGCACCTTCAGTCCACCGAGGTTCCCAAAGAGGCCCTGCCCTAGGACTATGGGCCCAGGGCTGAGAAGCTGGGGACAGAGAGCTGGGAATACACTCTGGCCTCCGGTATCCCCCTCAGCATAAAGGTTGAAGGTGGTTATCTCTACCCTGCCTGCCTTAGGCAATCAGTAAGGATACAGCATGACAAAGTGCTCCCAGAAAGCACAGAGCACTATCATCCTCTGAGGTGAGGCCTTGAGATAGGAGGTCTCCAGTGAAAGCTGAGTGAGGCCATACCCTTGCCTGCTGAACTCTGGGAGGGCAGGGCCCCACAGGGGAAGACTGCATTCTAGCCACAACCCTGTAGGTCCAGAATTCTGTCTTGGACATGGCCAGGGAAGGAGGACACTCTCCCAGCAGGATTATGTATGAGTCCAAGGGAAGGTGGGTTGGAGCCTACTTCCTGGAATGAGTATTGTCATTCCTATGACTTCTAGACCAGAAGGAAAGCACAAGTCTCCATAGGCAGGCAGGAAGAGCTCCCATGACAAGGTCTGGTATGGCCACAGATGAGGTGAGAGGAGGGGCACCTGGTGGTCTCGGTCTGGAGAGGAGCAGTGGGTTAGTACTCTGGGTAGGGGGGGTTGGTGCACTCTCATGGAGGCCTCTGATAGGCAAAGCAGACCTTGGGCTCTAACCATAGTGCCAAGGAAGAGGGGAAGAGGAAGTGCTGTTGGCTGCTCTCTTGAGAGTAGCTTCCCAAGGTTCCCCTCTAGAATCCCCATTTGAGAAGGCCAGAGCCACAGTCCCTGCCAACCACCAGTGACCACAACAGACAGCTGGAGAACAACCTGTAGCTCAAGGTAAAGCCTAAGGGGTGGCAAGGCCTGGAACCAGACCCCAGAGTCAGGCAGAAACCAGTTGAGGAATAACTGCCTTAAAACTTTTTTGGAAAGACAGAGATTGATTTTCTAAGAAGCAAAAGATGAGTGCCCCATGGTCAGGCATAGTGGTTCATACCTGTAATCCTAGCACTCTGGGAGGCTGAGGCTAGAGCAGCAGTTCTCAACCTGTGGGTCGCAACCCACAGGAACTGTATTAAAGGGCTATGGCATTAGGAAGATTGAGAACAACGGGGCTAGAGGATTGCTTGAGCTCAGGAGTTCAAGACCAGCCTGAGCAAGAGTGAGACCCTGTCTTTACTAAAAAATAGAAAAATTAGGGACCTGTTTTCCTAGCTACTCAAGAGGCTGAGGCAGGAGTAGCCCTTAAAACCACGAGTTTGAGGTTGCTGTGAGCTATGCTAAACATGGCACTTTAGTGCCTGGGGCAACAGAGTAAGATTCTATCTCAAAAAACCCCCCCAAAAATGAGTGCCCAAAAGTCTACACAGAATAATAAGAAAGGCTTAGCCTGGATAGGCCTCTCCCATGGAACAGGGCTTTACAGTCCACGAAGCACTTATAGTCCACTCTGTGGGGAACCTTCAAACATGATTAGCATTTCCACTTGACCAGAGAAACTGACTGAGAGGGTGAAACAACTTGCCCAAAGTAACACAGCTAACACAGCTAGCCACAGTCATGAAGACAGGAAGAGAACAGGGCTGGGTCCAAGCCCATACCTGACTATTGGTCCTGAGTTTTCTGCTTGAATTGCAACCAGCTGTGCTTTATCAGACCAGACCAGCGTGTCAGCAGACAGTGGGTGATGGGGTTCACTCTGGACTGAGAACTTGTGCAGAGGAGACCCTGGCTGTGAGGCTCTGAACAGGCCTCCTCTAAGCCAGAAAGTAACTAGATCCTGCTGAGAGTGGTCAAGGACATCAACACACAGTGGCGCATGCCTATAATCTTAGTCCTCTGTAAGGCCAAGTTCAAGACCAGCAGCAAGAGTAACAACCTGTCTCTACTAAAAAATAGAAAAAATTAGCTGGCATTGTGGCAGGTGCCTGTAGTTCCAGATACTCAGGAGGTTGAGGCGGAGGACTGCTTGAATCTGGGAGTCTGAGGTTGCTGTGAGCTTGGCTGACACCATAGCACTCTAGCCTGGGCAAAAGAGTGAAACTCTGTCTCAAAAAAAAAAAAAAAAAAAAGAATGGTGGCCAAGAACATTCCCCTGGGAGGATAGAGTCTGACTAGAAAAGAACTACTGGGTGTTTTCATTTTTGTAAGACCATTATTAAACTGTCAGGTTACTATTCTTTCTTTTTGCTTTGGCCAGGAAGCAAGAGGGAAATCATCAAATTAATCTACAGGGTGCAGAAGGCTCCTTACTGTGGTGGTTAAGAGGGCAGGTGCTAAAGTTATATTACTTGGGTTCAGATCTTGATTCTGGAGGTCATCTATACAGTGAGGATACTACTATTACTTAAAACACCAGCGTGTCATAAGAATTATCTGAGACAAGGGCCAAGGGTACTGCAAATGTTCCATACATGTTAGCTATTATTAGCATTACAAAATCCTCCCTGATAGGCGGTAAGTAGCACTTGAGGCCTTCTCTCAAGAATGCTAGGGGAAAGCTACTTATGAGGGCTACTGGCTAAAAGTGGCTTTGAATTTAACTCCAGGACAAAATTCTGCATAAATCTGAAGTCATTTATGGAGGCCCAACATTATCACTGCCCTCCAGCCAGCTTCTGTACTCCATTGGCAGATGAAGGACATCTAAGGCTCCTGGCAGTTGGAGAAGTCCCTGCCTTCCTAAATTAAAGTTCCTTCCTCTTCCACCTCCTCCCCTCCTAGTCCACTCCCAGCCTAAGGTCCAAGGACAGACCCCTCACCTTTTTGTGCTTCTTGGCCATCCATTTGTCCCAGTTGTTGAGCATGTCTAGCCACTTGGACTCTCTCTGCCTCAGCACCTCCAGGGGGACTTCTTCCAGCCTGTGGAGCAGAGGGCAGGGTCCGTCAGAGGTGCCAAGAGGAACAAAGGCCCCGGCTTCTGCCCTAGTCACCAGTCCGATCTCTGTTCCCTTGCCCCCCATCCCTGACTTTCCCTTTGGGACTGGTAACTCATGAATATCCTACTGCAAATGAGAGGAAGTCTGCCTTCCTTCCTGGAAGGTACAGGCCAGAGAGACAGTGGGTTCAAGTACCTACTCCCCCAATGTGTCCAGGGGTCAGGGGTTACTACACCTTTCTGGGGAAGAGGCTAAGTGAGTATCTGCATCTATGCACCAAAACAAAGCATTCCTGTCCTGGGTTAGCTTCAGTAAATAAGCCTCTGGAGGGCCTGTGTGCAAGGTGCAAAGTTAGACATAAAAACTTGTCAAACAAGTACAGAAATAACATGCTCATCTCCTCACTCAAGACAAACTAGTTACTCAGAGTTTCCCCAATTACACCCTAGCCCTTTCCCACCTCTCAGTCTTTACTCATGCCAGTCCCTTTGTTGAAATGATCCTTAAATTATCTCTACCCATTAAAATCCTATACACACTTCAAAGCCCCATCAAATACCAGCTCTTGCATTTGTACATCTACTGACTGAGCAGCTATCAAAAGTGCATATTGTTCTATGGTGAGGGCCTCTGGGGCAATTGTGGGGATGTATTCCCGTGACTAGAACAAAGTCTTGATCCTCATGGAGCTGACATTCTGGTGGGCACTAAGTGTGGGAATAACACCTCACCAAAGCAGGAGGAGGTGGGCTGGGGCAGAAACTCCTGGCTTAGCCAGAGAACATATCAACTGAATGGGCTTCCTCCAAGCAGTGATTCCCAGGAAATTCTCAAGTTCACATAACTGAGGAGTAAAGAGAAGGACACTAACATTTGTAGGCTAGGCATTCTATATATGCTTTCTAATTCAGCTTACAGAGCAATACTGGCAGCAAAAACAACAAAATATATGTGTGCATCTCTCTATATACATATACTCTTTTCTTAAAATTATTTGAAAGTGGTGGATTGTGGATCTTTTACATTTCTTTTTTGTGCTTTTTATGTTTTTTTTTAAATTAAAAATGTACTTAACAATATTAACAGAATAAAACACTAATGGCAGATGGGGAAATAGAGGCTTACAGAGGTAAGGTACCCAGGAAAGGTATCTTGCTCAAAAAGCAACTCAATGGAAAAACCTGGCCTCAAATCAAAGTCATGTCCTAGCCAAGAGCCACACTCAGCACTGCCTGACTGCCCAGGAAGGAGCACAGGGTCAGAGACACTCAAGGCAGCTTGGAGGAGGCTCTCAGGAACAGGACACGGTGGGGCTGGGGCCTGGCCCAGGCCTTGCATCTCTGATTCTCTCTCTGCAGGAAGGAAATGTATTGCTGTGACTTTTACTGGTTGGAAGAACAGAGGGAGGGGCCCTGGCAGAGCTGAGGCCACCACAACACAAAAGGGCAGATCCTCTTCTACAGTGCACTTTAACTGGGGAACTGCCAGGGCTAAGAGCAGCCTTGAAGCTGAACAGCTGAGAAGGAGTAACAGCCTAGGCCCCCTTGACACTGACAAGTCACCCCCACCCCCTTAAACTGCTGCTCCTTTGACCACCTAGAGGTAGAAGCAGACACAAAGCCACTCCCTTCCTTTCTCTTTCTCTTTCTGATAAAAGCAAAACTGGGACTAAGCCTTGAGGTTAGGTAATTTACAAAGGGACACACATCTCCCAAATACCCAGAAAACAGAAACCAATGGCCCACACATCCCAGGCCACTTACAACATACTTGCTTATGCAACATGTCCAGGCAGGAGCTTTAGAGTTAACTAAATGAAATGGTGCCCACACTGAACAGGCAGTTCTGGGAGTTATGGATAATAGCTATGGAGTAGATAATAGCTGATCCAATCACCCCACTGCACAAATGATGAAACTAAGGCTCAAAGAGGGCAATGCTTTCACACAAGATTACCAGTTTCTAAAGAACTCCCAAGTGATTAAATACAAGCCCATTTGACACCTCAATCCTAGGTCTGACTTTGTTGATATAATCTGACTACAGGGCCTCAGAGATACCCATTCTTCCAACTGTAGAAACACAGAGGAACATGTTCTAAGTTCTTTTAACTGATGCCAGATAACAGCTTTGGCAGTTTCAAAGTCTCAACGTCAAACCGGAATTTCAGTAGGGTACAAAACAAACTACCATATTTCCTGGATTCTAAGATACCACTGATTTGGCAAGATCTTTTCAGAAATGAACAAAAACCTCTCACTCTACTAAACTCATTTTTACTATTTCGAATGTACCTTTTCAAAAAGGTCCATTTTGATGTTTAAAATCTTAAATTAGGAAATTTTGAGGAATATGGTCATTTGAATGACTTCTTCAACAGCAGGTGAGTTTAATCTACTTGGGGATGGTGAGAAGGAAGCTACTGGAGTTCTGGCTGTTCTCATCACCCAGCGCACACACATACTGTGAGGATGACCACAAGTTTTCTAACTGCAGGTAGACATCTCCTCCCAAAGGGCTGCAGGTTATTCATTTTTTAAAAATCAGAAAGTTTGGGCAGCACCTGTGACTCAGAAGGTACAGCACCAGCCCCATATACTGAGGGTGGCATATTCCAACCTGGCCCCTGTCAAACTGCAACAAAATAGCCCAGGAGTTGGAGGTTGCTGTGAGCTGTGACACCAGGACACTCTACCAATGGCAATAAAGTGAGACTCTGTCTCTAAAAAAAAAAAAAATCAGAAGGTTCATGTATACTTCAATTGAGTCAGTCAGGATCTTGGAAAGTATCTGATACAGCTACTGTCTGACACAGGAATCCCTTTCATAACAGGCAAGTCCCCTTCCCTCTCTGAGCCCCAGTTTTCCTATATGTTTAGACAGCCTGTGCTGTGACTTTGACATTCTAAGGATACCCAGTGAGGAGCTATGAGATGAACCCAGGGCCTGGGGGTTTCTGCAAACAGTGTGATGGTGTAGAGGCTCTGGTGGCTTCCTCCTGACAGTGGGAGAGAGGACATGAGCCAGTTGCTAGTGAAAATGAAGCTGATCCAGGATAAGGAACCATAGGGGAGGCTTCATGTCTAAGAGGCCTCACTCACCTTCCAGAACACCCCCCTTTCCTTGTACTCTTAGTCCTGGCTACTTGGGAGGTTAAAGCTAGAGGACTGCTTGGCCCAGGAGTTTGAGGTTGCAATAAATTATGATGGCACCACATAGGGAGTGGTGGTGACACCACAGAGGAAGTCTCTGTGACAAAAAAAGAAAAAAGAAAAAGAACCTAATGAGACCAGTCTCTTGTAGCTAGCTCAGCCTCTGCTGGAATTCTTCCAGACATATGCCTCAAGACTGCCAGGTAAGGCTTGGCGCCTGTGGCTCAAGCGGCTAAGGCGCCAGCCACATACACCTAAGGTGGCAGGTTCGAATCCCCAGCCCGGGCCCGCCAAACAACAATGATGGCTGCAACCAAAAAATGGCCGGGCGTTGTGGCGGGTGCCTGT